>ML208576.1:0-19101 GCA_004369065.1 Pluteus cervinus
AAATATATTCCCACCTGCTTTGAACGCCCCTCGCTCGACCGGATGAACTGCTTCATGCTTCCAGTGCTGCACCGTACTGTATGAGACACGACAGTCTAACACCTCGCCGGCGCCGGAGACTGTATGCTGAATTTCCACCATGGCAGCTGGCCAAGTATCGACCACCCTCACATTCTCTAATCTACCCGGCGTCAGCCAATGGGGCACAGGGGATATAACTCGTGGGCCTAACTCCTATGGTTCGGCGCGCACTGCGCCCAGCGTAGCCACCACCACGGAGGGAAACCGTAACATCGCGCGAAGCGAGCCTTGCTTTATCACCAAAAAGCTATCGTACACTCATGAAAGGATGCATTGGGTGAGTGCAGCTCGGACTAGCAGCACGACGAAAGGATCAATAGTTCGTTTGTTTCCCTACTCTGTCGTTTCCCGCTAATTGCCATACAGGAGAAGTCCCTTCGCGATCTTGATATCGTCCCCGCCAGTTTTGACTTGAATGATGCAAGCAACCTCACAAATCGTAAGTCCACATCCAATCAGTCTGTCCCAGTGTTGCAAAGTTCTCATTTATCGCAAGTCGATCGCGTCATGCACACTTCTCTTGATCGATATGCCTTGATCGCGGTAACGTGCTCGTCAGACACCCTGGACCAGCTCATTGCTCTTCTCAAGATTGAAAATGAGAATATGGCGACGGCTGCCAAGCGTGGTGACCGTACTTACGTGCGACAACTCCGAGTGAGTTCATCTTCGTATATACAGTAGCGTATCTCTCATCATCGTCCCCAATTTCCTCTGCCTTTGCAGTCATCACCCGCTTTCCTCAATGCTCAATATGAGTTGGTGGCGTTGCACCCCAAGCACCTCTTACCGAACAACAGCGAGTTGTTGATCTACGACCATTCCACTCCACAGCCGACCAGGAAAACATACGTGACCGGTTCTGATAATAATCTACGAGAATGGGTTGGAGAAGACGACACTGGTCCCCGCATTCCCGCGTTCTCCTTCGACCTTCGCCCTACTGGAGAGCAGTTGAACCCTTTCCTTGTTATTTTGAACGCTGTGATCAAGTTCAGAAGATATGACAGGATAACGTCGCCGAAAGACCCGTTGCCCTCGGAGATAACAGAACTTATGGAAAAGACCAAAGAGCTTGTAGAATTGATCTATTGGAAACCCTCAGTGGAGCGACCACCTATTCCTTCGGGGGCTACTATGGAAGTGGACCAAGACGGCGATGATCAGCACAGTGAGGGCTACGACGAGGTTGGAGCTGGTTTTACTGAAGATAACGGACAAATGACGCTGGAGGAACAAGTGGCTTATAATCTGTCTTTCTTGTCTGATCACTGTATGTCATCATCGTCCATCACTATTTCTCACAATCCTTCTTATTATCCAGCTCAAGAACTGACTGCCGAGGAGGAAGACTTCCTCGTCGAAATCTACGGTCCGAGTATGAATTTTTACTCCTTTTCCTACATTATCTTGACTGAATTCCGTACAGATGCTCTCGAAGTACCCGAAGCTGTGGATGTGGATCAGGACCCTGAGAGTCCACGGAACCTTGTGGACAAAGTGACAGACTGGCAACGCTCTACGAACGCTCAAGAAGCGTTCGAAGTTGACCAGCCTGAGCCCTGGGGTATACGTTGAGGATTTGGGCGGTGTACGTACGCAATGGAGCATCGGTGGGATATGTGAGTTCCTATGTCCCAAGAATTGTTTCTGACATCTAGATTTTGTATACCAGTAGGGGAATGGTGTCCCCATCGTTACTTTATTCACTATTATATGTCGTCATTGAACCCACAGAAGAATAAGAAATCATGACATCGAACACAGAAATACAAGGAGCCAATCCAAGATTACTTAGTACTCGTCCGCATTCCAACTAATCTGATGCATCCACTCCCACTGATCTGCATCTGTCATTTCCATTATAAACCGATCCGTCCCAACCAATTCCTGTATCTCTAGCAAAGCGGGGTCCATCATGTAATTGAGCCGGCATCGGCACAACTTAACCTTCTGGAATGGTGCCGCAATTCCCCCTCTTGGTCTAGCCGATTGCTGTCCAACATGTGGGTATATGACCGACGCCGACTCGATCTGATCGGGATTGCCACCAGAAACGAATCCTTTGACGAGGAGGAGGTGAATAAGTGATGGATACTGTACACGTCCTTCGAATTGGAACGTATGAAGTTGTGGAATAAGTCGTCCTTCCGCTATAGCTTCTAGCGTATGTGGATCTATCGTCTCATCAGTTGTCGGACCGAAGAAACGCGTATTCATTCGAATGGTGAGGTGGGTGAGCTGCGACAACGCAGGATTGCTGAGAGCGTTTTTGAGGACGTCGCGTTGTCGGGGACTTTGAATCTTGAGATGGAATTCCGAGAGAAAGATGGTGGTCCTGAAGAGAGACCTGGAGAAAGTGTACCAATCGTCCGATGCGAGTGAAAGGATTTTGAGGTTGGGGAATTCTGAGCTATCGAGAGGCCCGTTGACCGGAAGCATGGATCGGCGGGGAGCGGTTGTAAGATCGAGCGTATGAAGGGAAGGAATGTGGATTGTATAGGGGCTTGGCACAGGAGCGCCGAGCATATTAAATGGGACGTTGACTAGACCGTTCTGGATGTTTGGAAGGAGAATTGGAAGATTTCCGGGAAGGAAGTTTGGATTATTTGGGAGGTTTGGAGGTATCAGTAAGTTTGGGACGTTGGCGACATTTGGAGCCAAGTTTGGGATATTTGGCATGGCATTCGGTACCAGTATTGGATTGAATAGTATGGGCTCTAGCCCATCATCGAGAGTTGCTTTACAATATTGCAAGCACGTCGTTTTGCGTACGATGTGCAGGAAATAGGTCGGTGAAATTCTTCCCATTTCGAAGTGAGTGAGCTGAGACCAGTTGATAAGAATTCGGGCGAGATCGTCCATCTGAAATGTCCCAAATCTAAGTTTTCGGAGGCGAGGTGCGTTTCCTAAGAAAAAGTACGTTGGAGGGGGCGTCAAGATGTAAGTATCGCCAAGATCATTCTCGAAATCGAGGACGGCATCTTCTAGTAACGGGAAATCCACGTTTTCCTGTAGAAGAGCAACGGTATGGCGATAATATGGAGGGAAAGTGATGTGGAGATCTCGAATTCGGGGTGCATCGTGGATGATGATGTCCTTGATAAGATTGAATTTATTACCCAGAAGTAACCACGGATGGAACGGAGCAATGCCCGTCGGGCCATGCAGATCCTGGCGAGCCATCAGGTCTCCGGACCCGACTGGCGGAAGTCCAGGTCCTAGATCGAGCGGAACCGCAACGATGGACAAAGGAAGATATGCAGCCCGAGAAAGCCAGCTCTGAATGAACTCAATAGTTTCCTGTCGTTCATATTTGTCAGGATGGAGATATACCGCGCATTTTAAGCCCTGCCAAATGATCGGCGTACCATGCGCCACCGCCCTCCACCTTGAGCAAACCTGCGTTAATGGCATAGGCGCAACAGCCCTCGAGAACGGAACACATGTGGGTGGTTCTGCCGGCCTCGTCCAGTAAAAGATACGTTGGAGTACTTCATCTGGGATCCGCTTCCATGGGGCGAGTGCAGCTTCGTCTACCAAAATGGCCTGAACGAATTCTGCGTGTTCGGCGGTCAAAGCGATGAGGCGTGCTTCTAACTTGGCAGCTTTCAACCGAATTTTCTCGCATTGAAGATGCAGTCGTGGCGATTGAGAATGTCAGCAGGGACTTTGTGAGCTGCCATGAGAATGATCACGATGGGGTCCAGCGTGAGAAACGTCCCGGCCAGGACTCAGATCTGCCACGTGGAAAATCGGAACCAATACAGTACACCATCATGCTGTTCCCTCCCGAGCTGATTCTCGAGATCATCTACAAAGTGGTTGAGTGCTGCACACCCATAGAACTGGCGGCTGCCCTCCGATCTTGCAGTCTCGTTTGCGAACTCTGGCGCGTTTGTGCTCAACCACTTCTTTATTCCAGATTCGCCCGATACAAGCTATGCTACCACAACTCTCAGCTCATTCGAGCACTGCTCGCTTCAGAGCGCACACAGGGATATACAAAATGCCTCTGGATTGGTGACAACTGGTCTACCCGGAATGGTCCTGAAGAAGAGCTACTTTTTAAACTTCTTCCACAGCTTCGCGATTTAGGGATCTGGGATACAGGGTTTACCAAACTTCAGGCATCCGGATCTCTCCATCGTTTTGCTATTGCTTCGGCACAAATAACTTGCCTGCAAATTCAATGTCTGGATGACTTCCCGGTTGATCTATTCGATCACTGGATCGCCCTCAAAGAACTCAAAATCGACAACTCGGTTCTGGACGGATTCAGTCGAATCTCTGGGAAACCAGCCAATTTCTCTCAGGAAACCCGTGTTCGTCCTCATATCCAAACCCTTCAAATAGATATCTTCCGCAGCAGGGAAATATCGACTCTTGCTTGGCTGATGCACCCCGAGTGCGCCTTAGATATATCGTCTCTAAAAACGCTCCATCTTGGGGATTACTTGGACTGGATGTCCGGGGATGAAATCCGTCTTATGCGAGAATTCATCGCCTTCTGCTCTCTGACCGTCGAAGAACTTCTCGTTGGAGTCCGGCCGGGACGAGGTGAGACCCCAAACCAAACCCAAGCGGTACTCGATATTATAATTACGTGCTTACATTGATATACTACCACAGATTTTGATATAGAACTGCCACATATACTTTCACATGTCCGCGTTCTTAGATTTCAACTCCTGGAATCTGAAGGCGATATACCAGAAACCTTTCGTACCGCGCTACCTCGGATCACAGGATTCCTCTCGATCTTCGGGCCACATCCTGATAATCTGCAAGAAGTCTGGATTCCTGGCGTTTCACTCTACCACGAGGGAGGAAAGCTGGATGATAAAGTGCTGAAAGCCTATCAGGAATTAGCTGCTCGTCTGGTGAAGTTCAAGAACCTTCGGAAGTTATGGATCGTCTATTATGAGGAAGATAACAAGCTAAGTGAAGAAGAAGTAGAAGCAGGGCTTCGTCAGGTTTTGTCAGGGGTCTACGAAAGACTCAATCCAATATTCGTTCAAATAGTCTTCCAAAATTGTAAGTGTCATACTTCACCTGAGACTGGACCTAAATGCTAACGCCCCTCAGATGGCAGATATGCATTCGACAACTCGGAGATTTGGCACTACGGCGATATATTAGATTAGTTTCATAGTTACCGCACGAAACATATCTGACAAGATGAGCTGGTATTAAGCGCTCAGCCAGAAGGCTTCGTAAAGACGGGCGCTAAATTGGCGCTAAACCTGAGGCCTGAACCTCCTGACAAATGACAACAAATACGCGTGTTTTGGCGTCATTCGAGTTCTGAACGGCTCGAGTAGACCTTAACCATGCCCATCCCTGCAGAGCTAGTATCCTTGATCGTCGACGATGTGGTTGAATGTTGCTCCCCTAAGGAGCTCTCTGCCGCCCTTCGATCATGCTGTCTCGTCTCCAGAGTCTGGCGCGCTTTTTCTCAGCCGTGTCTCTATTCCAGATTCACCCGATACAAACAGGAATATTGGAATACTCCCCTCCTTCAAACCTTACTAGGTTCAGAGCGTCTACAGGGCTACACAAGCGCTCTGTGGATTGACGAAAACTGGTTTATCGAGAATGGTCCTGAGAGGCACCTACTCTTTAGGCTTCTCCCCCAACTTCGTACCTTAGGGATCTGGGAGACGGGATACGCCAGATTGGTGTCATCCCAGTCTCTGGAACGTGTAGCTATGTCCACAAAGCATCTCACTGCTCTACACTTGCAATCGCTCGACAGATTCCCTGTCGGTCTGTTTGAGCATTGGGTCGCTCTTGAGGAACTCTATATCAATGATACAACTCTTTCCGGTTTCTTGGAACCATCAGAAAGCTCCAGGCCGTCTGGGAAATGGGTATTCCGCCAGTTTGTCCGGCGTCCTCGCCCTCGTCTCCGACTTTTTCAAATGGAACCCCATCAGTTTAGGAATCTTAATGGTCTCAAGCGCACTGAATGTGCTTTGGATCTTTCGTCTCTCAAGACTCTCCACCTTGGTTATCAGATGTCGTCCATGGCGTCCAGGGGTTATGCAGAGAATCCCCTTCTTCGAGAATTTACGAGCGTCTGCGCTTCAACGATTGAAGATCTTCTGGTTCAACCTGAGGGTCAGTCCCAGCCAAACAGCTTCTTGTGGGGAAATTGACGCATCTCATATAGAGGAATGGGTCGATGCAAAATCCGCACAGAAATTCACACAAGTTCGTGTTCTCAGATTCCAATTCCTCGGGGAAGACGTGCCAGAAAGCTGCATGATAATACCTCGGATGGTAGCTTTCCTTTTAGCCCTTCCAAATCCTGAAAAGCTGGAAGAACTATGGCTGCCGGCACTCTTGTGTAAACAGAATCCAGAAGACGATGAAGGGGTTCAGAGAGATATCGATTACAGCATTTTGACATCTCTGCTGACGTCCTCGAGGTTCGAGAACATTCAAAAGATATGGATCGTCTACCACAACGAACATGTAAAGTTGAGTGAAGAGGGTGTCGAGCAAGTGTTTCGTAGGCTTTTGTCAGAGGTTTACAGAGGAGGTCGGAAGCGTATTCGGGTCCGGATTTCAGAACGTGAGTACTATGTGGTATGTGAACTGGATTTTCTGGATTTCTGACACATCTCAGATGGTCGATTTGCGACGCAGGAATCCGAAGTCTGGTTCTACGGTTCATTGGACTAGCTTTGGAGTAGGTATGTTCATACGATGTGCAGTCGATGCTCCCCCCTTGGTGTTATTTGGGATTGATCACTGGAGGGGTGGGTGTTCCCTCAAGCGTCCATTCAAATTTTCGCTTCCTGGCCCTTCCTTTGTATTTGATACAGTTCTCTTGACTTCGCCCCTTATCTCCGAATTTATGGTCAGAGGGCCCCGTTCGATGGTCACACTGACAGGACCCACCGTGGCTGCCGATCGGATAGCGAGAAGGTTAAGGTGTACTTTCTTCTACTGGGACGTAGAAGCTCTACCTGCCAGCAATATTACGATTTCCAGGGCTCTTTGGCCGGATCTAAACTATCCACCCTCCCGCTGAAGCTTTAGTGCGTCCATTTTTCTAGCGCTGTGCTAATTTTGGCGCCAACTTGAATTGGAATGTGTATCTGAAAGTTTACCACGAGGAGGGCACTTAATTTGCACTCTGCTCACTATATTCGACGACGGATTCATTCTCGTGCGAGATTAGAAGACTGAGGCGACATTTCGCAGTATCTATTCGCACCAGATGAGCAGCTCAGATCCCTTGAAAGATACTATTTCTCGGCCCGTTTCTTCCTAACGAGAGATGTGCGATATTCTTGTCGTTTACAGTTGTGCGATTCGGATCCAGGTACTTTATCTTACAATATTGGGAATGCGCCCAATCATCGACTCACAGGTTAGTCACTTCATGATTTGACAGATGGGGGCAAGGCTGGGATAAATCGTTCGCCCAGTACCTCGTGATTCATTTTCTCATTGATTTGACAAACGGCTTCTCGATTTAGCAACCTCCACCTGGCGAAGCGTGGAGTAACCCGCTGGATAGATGCGGCGAACTCCTCTACTGGCTTATTACCTTGGCTTCTATTCTAGGTTCTATCAGCTCATAGACTTGAGCATGAAAGTCATCGCCGAAATCTAACCCCTTTCTGTGGGTAATTCAACAAGGTGAGACGTGGACGTGGCTCCAATTTCGCACCGGGTTTTATCGAACTATATAGCCGCCAGTTCGCTGCAGGGTGTTCTGCGTCTCACCTTCTCACCCCCACCACCCCACATTGACACTCTGAACTATGGCAACAGTGTACAACGGTGAATGGAATACTCCCCTTTACAAGGGTAAAGCCTCTTTCCCCACTGGTCTGTTCATCAACGGCCAATTCGTTGCTGGGTCAAACGGCACAACGATTGAGTGAGTGTGGACCAAGTTATGGGCGAAGGAATGTTGATCTAATCTTCCTCGGCTAAAGTGTTATCAATCCCAGTAAGGGTTGTTTGTCCTCGCTTGGCTACTCACCCAACTCTTCCCTCCTTCTTTCCATCAGCGAACGGCAAAGTCATCACAAAAATCTCCGAAGGTACAGCCAAGGATGTCGACCTTGCTGTGGAGGCGGCCCAGAAGGCTTTTGATACGGCCTGGGGCTTGAAAGTCTCCGGCGCAGGACGTGGAGAGTTGCTCAACAAACTCGCCTCCTTGATGGAAAGGGACAGCAAGGAGCTGGCAGCGTTGGAGGCTCTGGATAACGGTGCGCATATCTAGACGCTCTCTGTAGAAGGTTTCTGACGCTTTTACCCAGGAAAAACATTCAACTGGGCCCTTGGTACGGATGTTAGCTTCGCAATCGCTACCATCAAGTACTATGCTGGATGGGCCGACAAAATTCATGGTCAAACCATCGAAGTATGCTATATGCGCCTCCGCCGTCATGATTTTAACAGTTGCATCTTTCTAGACGGACGAGAGGAAGCTAATTTATACTCGTCATGAGCCTATCGGCGTTGTCGGCCAAATTATACCATGTACGTCCGCATATATTCAGCTTGTTTGATTTTTCAGATGTTGACGGATGTTCATAGGGAACTTCCCTCGTACGTATGCGCATTTTATTGAAGAATTTCTTGCTCATCGGATATAAAGTTCTCATGCTCGCTTGGAAGCTTGGGCCAGGTACGTCTCACACTGCGGTTTCAAATTGTGAAAGTATTGACTCTTTCTCTAGCATTGGCAACGGGCAATGCTATCGTCTTGAAGGTGATTCACTATCACGGTCTCAAGATACAAACCTAATCGTACATCTCCAGCCTTCTGAATTCACACCACTCACCGCCCTTCGCGTGTGCTCCCTAATTCAAGAAGCCGGGTTCCCGCCTGGCGTCGTCAACGTTGTGACTGGTTATGGAAACACTGTCGGTGCTGCTATCAGCGAGCACTTGAAGATCGACAAGGTCGCCTTTACCGGAAGCACGCTTGTTGGACGGAAGATCATGGAAGCCGCTGCAAAAAGTAATCTCAAGAACGTCACATTGGAGTTGGGTGGAAAGAGTCCAAATATCATTTTCGACGACGCGGACCTCGATCAGGCGGTCAACTGGGCTATTCACGGAGTCTTGTTCGTACCCCATACCCTCCGACCTCTGTATCCTGACTAACATCTTCTTCAGCTGGAACCATGGCCAAGCATGCTGCGCTGGGTCCCGAATCTTTGTGCAAGCCGGAATCTATGACGAATTCCTGAAGAAACTCACAGCAAAGGCAAAGGCTATCAAGATTGGTGACCCATTCGGTGAGGGAACCGACCAAGGTCCACAGGTATCAGAGATCCAGTACGACGTGAGTTTATCTCAATTGCCCACTCTCTTTCTAGAGCTTACGTTATTGTCTCGCAGCGAATCATGGGGTATATCAACTCTGGCAAAGAGCAGGGTGCGACAGTGCACTACGGCGGTGAACGATGGGGCACAGAGGGATACTTCGTCCAACCCACAATCTTCACCGACACGACCCCAGATATGAAGATCGTCAAGGAGGAGATTTTCGGGCCCGTTGGTGTTGTAATCAAGTTCGAGGATGAAGACGGTAAAGTTTCAACGGTCCATTAGTACGCATATACTGACCTATTCAAACGTATTCGTCGTTTTTAGACGTCATCCGTCAGGCCAATGACACAGGTAAGTTTTTCAAACACTTTCAGTAGACCGTCGGATATCTTAATGCGTACTCAGTGTATGGCTTGGCCGCCGCTGTGTTCAGTCAAAACATCAACCGTGCTTTGGAGACCGCGCACCGTCTCCAGGCTGGAACGGCTTGGGTACGTCTGATTATTGTTCAACGATTTGGATTAGCACTGACACCGCGATTTAGGTCAATTGCGTCAACCAGCTGCACGCAAACGTACCATTCGGTGGATTCAAGCAATCTGGTATTGGCCGTGAACTGGGTGAATACGCTTTATCGAAGTACGTCCCCGCTATTTTTGCCCATTATAAGATACTTATATTCTTTTGTCGAACCGTAGCTACACTCACGTCAAGGCTGTCCATGTTAACCTTCGCTACACACTTTGAGAGTGGACCATGTTTTGGTGAGATTCTACGGAACTCTGATGTCCGTGTAAACTATGTTTGTATTATATGCCGACCGTCTTGGGCAATTGAACCGTCTATTATTGAAACCCCTCGTGCGTTTTGTGGCCGTTTTCATCTTGCTACTCGCCCGTAACGGATATAGGAGGAAACCTACAACAGGAGGCCTGGGGAGGCTCTGAAGCTGAATGGTTACCGTCATGTAAGTATTGGACTGCTTCTAGCCTCCGGCCTGGTCGGACTGATTAACAGCCTCGATGCTTAAGCGCTTAATGCTGACGTTGAACACAGGTCCCGTGAAAATCCTGCCAGAGGTCGGGTATGGGTGACTAACCCTCTTGAGCGATCTTCTGTCCGCTTTGCACCTTTATTCCTTAACATAGAAGATGTGCATGTCCGATTTCTTACCCGACCTCTGTGGGCGTTTACCAGGGCGCTTGAGGACCCGCCTTGATGGCGGGGGTGAGCCCTCGAAGTTGGGTTCAATCTTAATCAGGGTGGCCAGGAGGCCAGCCTCATGGATGGTGCGTGGTCTCCTTTTTCCGCCAAAAGACTTGACTAGATCGATGATGCTTTGCCACTATCGATGCCCCAACTTGGACTCTGCCACCACTCATGCTGCTCACTCTATTCTTACTCTCCCTCTCCCCCTCTTCGACAAGCCCACTACCGGTGGTCATTCCCACTTCAGGGAACATATCGCTTCCTATTGATATCCACGCTCTCCTTAGTAGCGATGCATCTTCGTTCGACTGTACGGACACGTGTGACTATCCTCGCCGAACGTTGCTCAATCTCGTTCTCGGCTGCTTATTCACCTTTATTGCCGGTGCATATAAAGCTCTTCATCCCAACATCATTTCCTCTAGGGTTTCGACGGGGCGGCTTATACTGGAGAAAGCCATCCTCACATTCTATATGGTGTTCTTCTCGGAGTGTATCATGATCTGGGCTATTTCCCAGCTATATGGCGCCTACCGGGCTAAGCAGGACTTGTTGGAAGGTGTGCGTTTCGTCCCCAAATGCTGATCAATATTGTGTTAACGTATCGCTGCATATAGTCGATAAAGACTTCAAATGGACCATGGTTCATGGCCATTACCTCCAAATGGGAGGATTTGGCCGAGCCAGCGATGGACACGCTCTAGGGGGTGACGAAGTCATAGAGCTTCTCAAGCACCAAAGGGTCGACATCGCTTCGCTGAGAATCTCAAAATCGGAACTGCAGGACCATAGCAAAGCTGATTGGTTCTCTAAAGGGACTTCCACTCTCCAGATCTTATGGTTCATACTCCAATGCATCATTCGTCGTATAAAAGGGTTGTACTTAACCCAGCTGGAAGTCAGCACCCTCGCCTTCGCCGCATCTAGCACCATTGCCTACTTAGCATGGTGGGACAAGCCTTTTAACGTCCGCTCCATGGTCTACCTGAATGTCCGTGATGCTGCTCCTGCCACGTCGACCACCCCTAACGGAACGAGCTCTACTACTATGTCACCCCAAGCTGAAGAGGCTACAGAAGCTGAAGCCGAGCTCGAGGTGACTATAGACGCTGAAGTTCCCGCAGCTGTAAGCACTCGTGATAGTGTGCTAGTGTTCATCGCAGAGGCAGGCGCCGGCGCAAAGGCCGGCCTCATCGCAATAGCCGGCACCGTTGCAAACGCAGTCGCAAAGGCCAGCGGCATCATCGCAAAGGCTAGGATCATCCTGATCGTCATCCTGCTAATCTTGCTCATCATCCTACCAATCACCTTGATCATCGCCTTGGTCATCATTTGGGTCACCTTGGCCGTCGTTGCATTGATATACATTTCACCTATTTGCCTGGTGGTTCTCTTCATAGCGTTTGTCACAGTCAACCTCCCTCCATTTGCTGTTCTCCGGCGATCGGTCCTAAAAGAGGTCTCAGCAACCAGCGCTTCGCGCCTTCGATCCATTGGGTCTCTCGAATCTGACCTCTGCGTGGGTCGTTTCGATCAATACAGCCCAACTAAGGCTTCTGTTCGCACTTCTGACTCTACATCTGAGGCAGAAGCCGTTGGGGGCCTCTGGATTCTTCTCTGCACCCTGTGTAGCGCAGTGTTTGGGTCGATCCACTTCTTATCCTGGAACTCCGTTTTTCCGACACCACCATACGGGATTATCTGGAGGGCATCCACCATATACCTTATTGCAGGTCTCCCAGGATCGGCAATATCTGGTTCTCTCGTTTTTTACTTGGGGGAAGTAGACTTGAGTGGTGTAAAATGGAAGGCTATTAGGTATCTGCTAGAGGTGCTCCAGATCGTGACTATGTTCCTGACGTATCTCGCCTGGCTTGCTTATATTTTTGCTCGACTAGCTGTGGTGGTTGAGCCGTTCATGCTCCTCCCTCATCTTCCGCCTGGGGCATTCGTCGACATAAATTGGGTCCGACTGATTCCTCACTTATAGATGCTGCTCTCGCATTCCCCCCCTCCAATATCATTCATACTACTTACGATGAAGTTTGTGTTCTCTCGAAGATATATATTCTCGACTCTATTGGCCCGTGCAATATCACCACTCATTATCACTACTCGTCACCCCAGTTACACATGCTTTCGCGTATGACAATTCTTAAAAATTTAGCACATCTAGGACATAATGCTCAGCGCCGTTATGGCACCAAGAACTTGCCTGGAAAATCGCGAAACGATGAAGGAGGCGCTGGGGGGTCAAGGACATTCCCGCTTGTATACATAATTTTCTCAACCTGAAGCGAGTGCGAATGACAGTGTGTGGATCCCGATGGACGGACGCAATCAATTAAAATGTATTGGGTGCCGAACCGGAGTGGTTAACTTAGGTACCATTGACATTCGAGATAACAAGACTAAAACTATCACTCTGCATCCCATCCGATCTGGTTCAACAATCTCCACTTGTCCGTCTCCAAAAATTCCATCGTAAAGCGCTCTGACCCAACCTGTTCCTGTATGCTCTCGAAATTTGGGTCCCTGGCGACACCATAGAGCTTGACCTGCTGAAACGGTGCTCCAACTCCCCCACCCCGACCCACTTTTTTGGAACCTTCTAGGTCTGGGAATATAGTCGACCCATCTGTCGAGATAAACCCTTTCGTGACAAGAAGGTTGATGAGCAATTTGCTGGATACTCCACCTTCGAAATGGAACGTATGAAGGTGGGGCATGAGATGACCCTGAGCAATCAAGGCCAGAGTATCGAGACTGATCGTGCCAAATATAAGATTGGGAGCTCGTTTTCGAATCGAAAGGTGGGTGAGTTCCGATAGAGCAGGAAGACTAACAATGCCTTTAAAAGTGTCCTCATGCATGTGACCATGAAACGTGAGTCGGAATTCCGACAGAGAGTTTACGCTCTTGAGAAGCATTCTAGCTAGGTCAGGCCAAGGTTCCGATGTGAGGGTGAGAACTTTGAGATTGGGAAGTTGGGTATTCTCTAGGATTTGGATGGGTGCACCGAGGCTGGTGGTGAGATCGAGAGTATGGAGGAATGGGATATTGATCTCCGGGGAAGGATCTTGGTTTGCCTGGGCAGCATTTCCCCCGAAGAGCAGGCCCTGGTGAGGTTGTCCTTCAAGAGTTGCTTTACAATATTGCAAAGATTTAGCGTGGCCGAGGATCGGCAGCAGGATCCGCCACGGAATAGATCCCGTCTCAAAATGAGTGATGTGGCGCCAATTAAGTTGTAGCTGAGTGTGATTCCTTATGATAAGGCTCGAAAATGGAGCAACAAATTTAATCTTCCGAAGGAGGGGCGTATGCTTCAACAAGGGGTAGTCGGGAAGGGAAGGGCTCGTTGTCTGTGCTGGAAGAGCACAGTCAAAAGCGAGATTTTCGAGCCACAAGAAATTCGCTTCTTGCTGGAGCAGAGCGACTGAGTGGCGGTAATATGAGGGTAAGGCGAGGTAGAGATCCCGTGTTCGTGGTGCATTGGGGATTACGATCTCTTTGATAAAATCGAATTTATCCCTCGTGCATAACCACTCTGGGAAGCTTTGATTCTGAGGTCGAAATGCGAATGGCGCAGGGCTTTGCATTACGCCGTAAGGGGCTGGGAAAATGGACTGTGGGATGGGAGAGGACGGAGGGGTGGTTTTGCTTGGTCCCAGATCAGCTGGTATAGCGGTTATCGATAGCGGTATCTCTCCGGCTCGAGAGAGCCAATTCTGGATGAATTCTTTGGTCTCCAGTTGGTCATACTCGGAAGTGGGGAGATATACTGCACACTTGAAGTCCTGCCAAAGGGACGATGTGGCAAATGCGATAGCACGCCACCGAGAGCAGACCTGAGCTAATTGCATCGGGGCGACTGCCCTCGAAAACGGGATACATGTGGGTGGTTCCGTTGGCTTGGTCCAATAAAAGATACGTTGGAGTATCTCGTTTGGGACCTTCTTCCATGGAGCGAATATGGCTTGGTAGAACAAAGCAGCCTCGACGACTTCCGCGCGTTCCGCAGTCAAAACTGCGAGTTGTGCTTCCAACTGGGCGGCCTTGGATTCAATGTCTTCAAAATTCTGTAGGAGCTCATTGCGCTGAGCGGTGAGGACCTCAGAATTTGCAGAAATTCCGAACTTGTGTTGGGAAGACATGAAAGAAGTTGAGAGTGGCGCTGCACGAACTTTGTGTTCGTATTTGTCCTCGTGCAACTAAACAATTCGGCGTTTCCCGCTGCCTCATTGCTGCTTGTCATATAGCCTGTGCGAGCAGCAGCGTTCGACTGAAAACGGGGGACATAATAGTGAATAGTATTTGAATAATTCTTCTCTGAGTTTGGAGGGACCTTGTAGAGTAAAAACGCAGAAGGAAGCAGGGTAATAAGGGGAAGTCCGCAATCATTCGTCCATTTCCCAATCAATCTGGTCCATTAGCTTCCATTGATCCCTGTCCGACACCTCCATGATAAACCTATCCGACCCAACTAGTTCCTGTATCTTCTCCAAGGTGGGGTCTTTCACGAAGTGAGGTGGACATCCATGAATCTTAACCTTTTGAAACGGTGCTACAACACCAGATGAAGGCCTATCCGCCTCTTTCTCAATACCGACATCTGGGTATATAATCGACGTCGGCCCATCGATACTGTCCCTGGATGTAAATCCTTTGGAAGCGAGGAGGTGTACAAGCGATTGAGGGTGCATTCGTCCTTCAAGTTGTAAATCATGAAGCTGAGGTACGAGTTGCCCCAGCGCGATAGGTTTCATTGTATCTTCCTCGAATAGGTCACGGTCAGGACCAAATAAGGAGATTGATGCCATTCGGATCGAAAGGTGGGTGAGTTGTGATACAGCAGGATTATTGAGAAGGTTTTTGAGTGCGTCCAAATGTGGGTGCATCTGAAATGCGATATGAAGTTCGGAGAGAGAGATAATGGTTCCCAAGAGAGATGTGAGGAACATAGACCAACCATCCGATCTAAGTGAGAAGACTTTGAGGTTTGGAAATTCTAGGTTATCTATACCGTTGAGAGCGTGGAAGACGTTTGCTGTGAGATCGAGCGTATGGAGGGTTGGAATGTGGATAACACTAGCAACTTGAAGGGGAGCGGAAAATCCTCCAAATGCATTCAGCGGAGCGCCTGGGGCATTCCATCCCATTGGCGGCGGCGGGAGCTGATTTGTATGGATTTTTGCTTTACAGGAATGTAGGGACCGCATCTGACCGAGGATTTGCAGGAAAATGGTTGGCGAGATCGCTCCCGTTTCGAAATGAGTTACATGAGACCAATTGATAAGGAACTGGGTGTGGTGTGTCAGATGAAGTGTCCCAAACTTGACTTTCCGAAGGTGGGGTGCGTATTTCAACAGCGTGTACGTTGGGGACTCGGAGGGAATCGGCAAGTTGGGATTAATCGTAGAGGGAAGATCAAAGTCAAGGATGAGATCTTCCAGTAGGGGGAAATCCACGGTTTTCTGTAGGAGAGCAACAGTGTGGCGGTAATACGTCGGGAACGTGATGTGAAGATCTCGGATGTGTGGTGCATTGGGGAGAATAATGTCCTTGATAAGGTTAAATTTATTTCCCATAAGTAACCATGGTTGAAACGCTTCCTGGAGCTCTGCTAAGCCCCCAGAACCACGAAGGTAATTCTGGTACACCAGGGAACCGATCTGAGGAAGAGGGGAGGGGCTGAGTAGAGCTGGACCGAGGTCGAACGGAACGGCGAGGATGGACAGAGGCATATACGCAGCTCGAGCAACCCAACTTTGAATGAATGCGATAGTTTCCTGCCTGTCATATTTGTCAGGAGGGAGATAGAGTGTAGCCTTCAAGTCCTGCCAGATGGCGGGAGTAGCAAACGCAGCCGCCCGCCACCTCGAGCAGACCTGAGTCAACTGCATAGGCGCCACGGTTTTCGAAAATGGAACGCATGTTGGGATTTTTGTCGACTTTGTCCAGCAAAAGATACGTTGGAGTACCTCGTTTGGAAGCTGCTTCCATGGAGCGAATGCAGCTTGGTAGAAAAAAGCAGCCTCGACGATTTCGGCGTGTTCTGCACTCAAAGTTGTGAGCTGTGCTTCCAACTGGGCAGCCTTGGACCTGATTTTATCCAAGTTCTCTTGGAAGTCGTCAGGCCGAACGCTGAGGACCTCTGGATTTGCAGAGATAACGAACTTGTGTTCGAGGGCCATGTGAAATGTCGAGAGAGTGCGCCGGCTCCGAGTGGCTGTATTTGTGTCAGCCAAACAGTTCGGCATTCCCCGTCATCTGCTTCAAGTTTGGCGCTCGCAATCGTAGCGCGTACTAGTAGTAGGCTAGCAGCGTTCGAGAACAGGAAATTGTGAGTATGGTTTGTATCACCGGGTTTTACCTCCTGTTTATTGTTAGGGAAACTTCAGTTGGAAGAGAGCACGGAGGCTGTTAGGCGCTGGAGAAGTTTCGTCTCTGGAGGCACCTAAACTCAAGCTGACAGAGGACGATGCGAAAAGCAGGAAGTCAGTATGAATGCGTTGGATTACCATATCCTGCTAGTTAGGTGTTGTGGATTCAGATCAACCTGGTCGTTCAAATATCTTCCTGTAAGTGGAATCTTGTACAGGAGCGTATACAGTATAATTAGCCGGTGTGGTACCTAGCGATCTGTTGGCACTACCGCTACCAACAAAAACAAAGACTTCAAGACTAAAATCATTAATCTTCCTCCCATTTAATCTGTTTGACCAAGTCCCACTTGTCCGTTTCCAACATTCCCATCGTGAAACACTCTGACCCGACCTGTTCCACTATCTTCTCCAAATCAGGGTCCCTTCCGAGGCCGTAGACCTTGACGTGCCGAAATGGTACCCCAACACCTTCACTGCGATCCACATGCGACGCGGGAACCACCCTCTTTGAACCTTTTGGGTTCGGGAATACAGTCGACCCGTCGTGAGGAGAAAGGAAACCCTTCGTAACAAGAAGGTTGATAATCGATCTGCTGAGATTGCTGGACATTCCACCTTCGAAATGGAAAGTATGGAGATGAGGGACCAAATGACCGTGGGCGATGGCCTGTATGGTGTTGTCGCTCATTATCCCATTTGTGCCGAACGTACTCCTGGGAATCGTAAGGTGGGTGAGCTGTGATAGAGAGGGAAGACTAAGGAACTCTCGCAAGGTGTTCTGGTTTATGGATTGAGATTGACCCCCACAGGTTGTAAGCCGACATTCTGAAAGAGCAATTGTGTCTTGAAGAAGCTGTGGAGCACGACCGATCCAAGTAATTGAGAGCGAGAGGATTTTGAGGTTTGGAAGATGCGCACTCTGTATGTTCAGTTCGAGTGAACCGAAACCAGTGCTGAGATCAAGAGTATGAAGGGAGGGAAGGTTGATATTTGCCCCAGGACCCGCGTTTTGGTTCGCCGCGTTGGTTACTCCAAAGAAAGATCCCTGATTTTGTCCCTCAAGAGCGGCTTTGCAATATTGTAAATTCCTGGCCTGGTCGAGAATCTGGAGGAAGATGGCGGATGGCATGGTCGCTGTCTCGAAATGAGTCATACGAGACCAGTTGATGTGCAACTGGGTATGGGCGGTGATGTGTAAACCATGAAACTTCAGGAAGAGCTTGAATTTTTCAAGCTGAGGTGCATTCTTCAACAAGAGATAGGCAGGAGGGGTGGCCATACGGGAATAAGACGGCGCTGGATCGGAAATATCGAGATGGAAGTCTTCAAGGACGGAGAAATCCGCCTTTTGCTGTAACAGCGCAATCGAGTGGCGATAATACGAGGGTAAAGTGATATGAAGATCCCGAATCTTTGAAGCGTTGGGAATCACGATGTCCTTGATAAAATTGAATTTATGCTTCGCATATACCCAGTGCGGGAGACCTTGGTCGAGAGGCTGCGCTACAGTCGCAATACCTTGCCCAAATTGCCCCAAGGTCGGCGTTGGTGCAAAGTTGAACTGTGGGATGGAAGAAGGGGCAGGTTTACCGAAACCTAGGTTGGGCGGTACAGCGATGATCGATAGCGGCATGTCCCCAGCTCTGGAAATCCAATCTTGAATGAACGCCTGGATTTCTTGTCGTTCGTATTTATCTGGAGAAAGATAGATTGTGCACTTTAAGTCCTGCCAGAGGGTGGGGGTCGCAAACGCGACTGCTCGCCACCTCGAGCAGACCTGAGTCAACTGCATAGGCGCCACCGTCCTGGAAAACGGAGCGCATATAGGGACCTCTGTCGCCTTTGTACAACAGAAGATACGTTGAAGAATTTCGTTTGGAACCTCCTTCCATGGAGCAAGTACGGCTTTGTAAATGAAGGCGGTCTTCAAGAGTTTGGCGTGTTCTGCCGTCAATACGGCGAGCTGTGCTTCCAACTGGGCCGCTTTGGAACCGATTTCTTTGAGGCTCTGCTGGAGTTCATCACGGCGAATGTCGGTTATCTCGTCGATAGAGAGTACCTCCAGATAGTGGAGGGCCATGTGAGCAATGGGAAGAGGTTGAAAGCTGTCAGTGGCAAG
>ML208577.1:0-33228 GCA_004369065.1 Pluteus cervinus
GAGTTCATGCCAAGAGAGGCCCCCTGAAGCCCCCGCGAGAACTTAGCCGGATTTTCGCGGTTTTGGGACTCGATTTTGGCGAATTTTGTGTCCGCTCCTTGCGGTTTTGAGAGCGCCGCAGGCGAAAGTTTGTCCGCAGGTTGCGGGTTTGGGACTGACTTGGGAGAAAAAGATACGCTCAGGATTCACATTTTATCGAAGTAGCGGTATTGGGCCTGTAGCAATCCAGTTTGGTGCTTTCCGTGCAAGTTCAATTCTCAAATGGCCTGCTAGACGGTCAACAATTTGACCGGAAATCCGGTGATATTTCCTTTTTTTGGATGAACTTTGTCCGACTTTGCGGTTTTGAGGCCCAAACTTCGGCGGTTTTGAGGCCCAGATTTGGTGTTTTTCCCGGACAAGTTCTTGCAGGAGCTTCAGGGGGCCTGCCAAGAGATACAGGTTTTACCGCTCGAGGTCGTCGCCGTCACTTAGACAGTTGTTATGGTCGTTCCGGTTGTCTCGAGTGTCCGTGCTGTTGATACGTGAACGTATGTAGCGTTCAACCCCGGGCTCGCGTAGATACACCGTAGTTTCACACTTTGTATTCGTCGTTCGTTACCTCTCTAAGTTTGATCCCACTTTCCCTCTGCGTTAACACGTGTACCTCAGTAACCACCTACCAAGCTTCAAAGCTTCACTGGTCATCCAATTCAATAAAATTTATTAAAACCCAAGTCCATTCCTCTACATACGGATTCTACTGTCGAAAGCCTTCTATCGACATTCCAACACTCGCACAATCGAGTCTGGTTTTTGTTTTTAGTTGTGTTAAGGTTAGAGCTACCGCTCTTCGTCGTTCTTCGCATCCTAGACGTTCGCGAGGTCATTGGGGGGAGATGAATTCACTTGACACGGACTGCGGATCAAATTTGGAGATTTTTTTGGACTAGTTTCGATGGGAACTGGAAAAGTGAAAGTACGTTCTGCACGAGCCAAGGTGATCTGCTACTAGTAGCCTTCCAGCTTTGGTTGCTTGAAAAGAGCTCGGACCCTTGTGTTTGCTCCTGTCATGGCGCGAACCAGCCAATGAGCGCGTCTCGATACCTCTTCGAAGCGCCTCTTTTTCAATGTTCAAATCAAGTTCAATCTTGAACCGACCACGCTCACCACGGAAACGGACGTATCTCGGCTTCAACGTTCTAACTTGGCCAGGTTTCTGATTGGGCTCTCAGTCGTCAGATCCCCTCCAGCGGATTATCGTGCTTTCAAGGTAAAGTGCAGACGCAAAGCCCTGTGGGTTGCTAGCCATATCTAGTTTACCAGCATATAAATTTATGTATTGACCGGGTCCGCTGTAAGTACCTTCACCAACACCATCTATTCGCAGAACAACAAACTCGGATACATCATACATCGGCCCTCTAGTGTACGCTTACGTTCCAAAAACTCTGTTCAAACGACTCAACGCGTACGTGCATAATAGCATATGCGATTAATGGCCATCATTTCGGCACTGTCATTGGGCTTTAGTGAAGATGTTCCACGGACTTGTTTGTATCCAAATGACTTACACAAACCGAAATAGTATCACCTTGGCACACGCCAGAGGCGCCGTTAGGACGGCAAGCATACCTATTACGAACCAGGATGAATACGGGTATCAATGAAAACGATATGAACCACACGACTTACCTTAGGAACGGCGACGACAATTATTCAAGGTGTCCAAGCATCATGCACATGCATTCCATGCGGCCTGTGCGCTCCCGTCCTCGAACTAGTCGTAATCTGTCATTGAACTCTTTCTCAACCCGTCATCGACATATCAACGCATGATTCTCATTCTTACATTGACCTACGCATTCCCTTCAGCCTTCCGAACCTCATCGCGCTTTCTGTGAACGTCTCTTTCGCCTTTGGCAACGGCCGCGGCCAGTCTATCCCAAGTTTAAAGTTTTGGGTTCTGCCAGAGGTATACATCCACCTTCATCACCTTGTCAGGAAGCTCCCTACCTTGGCGCCCGACTGAGGATCCCATTCGAGAATCTTTTCGGCTGTTGTTTGAATGATTTGGATAGGTTCATGGGAGGTGATTACTTGATGGAGAAAGTGCGGTGCTTTGTGGTGGATGATAGTTACTGTTCCATGGAAAAAGGGGACAGGCGGTTAATAAAAGGGCTCGAAGAAAAGCTAGCTAGAGTAAATTCAAAAGAAGAGAGTTTTAGGCCAGGACCAAAGAGAGACTGTGGCGGTACATCATCCTCTAGATAAGGAGATAAGTGATGAAGCTATGAAGACCGAAGAAATGGAAATGGTCTTGCCAATGAAGGTAAAAACACAACACAGACAGCGGATAGAAGGAGAGAATATAGACATAAGGAGACGACGCGAGCTACTGATACAAAAAGCAAACTTGAACAAGAGCGAGTGTGAAGCAGTCCCAAAAGGGGAGCACGAAAGGGACAATAGGTAATGCGTGCGTTTGATACCCCAACAGAGAAAGCGGGAAACACGAGTAAGAAGAAGATACCAAGTGAAGTGGGCCGTCACACCCGATTCTGAGGTTCATTTCGTGAATACCCAGGGGGGGGCTCATCTGTCAAACCCAGAGCCCACGGCGAAAGATATTGCTTTTGTAGATATTCAATCCGTTCATTCATCATCCTTATCTGTTGCTTCAACTCTTCAACTTCTCTCCCAACTGGATACCCATATTCGTCTGGTCTAACTCTGCCATCTTCATTTCCAGCACTCCTCGTCGACCCTGAACGGAAAGTCGAAGGGACCAAGCTGGTCGAAGTCATCCAACCAGCTTCTTGATTAAGCTGCCTCATCTCCTGCTGTATTGTTGCCGTCGTCAAATCCAATTCCTGCTGGCGCTCTCGTCTGAGCTGCTCTGGCGTTGCGGTCGCCGTTGTTGAACGGCTCTCCAAAGTGATATGAGGAGCTGGATGGTCGTCTGGTCTTGCAAAATGCCCACTACTAGGAGGGTGCACGCGGAAGGGGGAAGATGTGTCGAGAGGTGAATGACCCTCTTCAGTCGTAGGCGTAGTTGTCCAGCCCGGTAGATTCCGAGCGCTCAACATCATGCTAGCTGGCAAAGGCGAAAGGACACTTGCACTTTGGCGTCTATTTGGTACTAGGTATTGTTGCATCGAAGGAACACCAGCCGGATATGATGCATCTCGGCTCGAACACCCGGCAGTGGGAGACCCGATTAAGCCTGAGTGGGACTCCTCAAGGTTAAAGGTCGTAGGAGATTCGTAATGTTCAGTTTTATGCGCGGAAGAGACGTTGTAGGAGGTATAGATCATGGGTGATTGAGCCATAGGGGGGGGCGGTTGGATGATAAGTGGTCTAGGGTAAAGATTTGCGGCTTTTTCTTTCTGTCTTCGACGACGGAGTAGGAGGAAGAAGAGCGCAGCAAATAGAACAATTATAAAAAGGATAACACCCCCAACCACACCCCCAACAAGTGCGCCACTTGGTGCCTTTGATGCTCGTCCTAGAGGGGTAGTTGTTGTCGTTGAACCACCGTGGCGTGTCCTAGAAGTCGAAGGTTCTAAAGCACCTTCGTCGAACCTAGACGAAGCATGATGACTCTAGCTCCTTGATTCGACGCGAGAGATCAAGAGAACCACTCACGAATAGATGGCGTAGTCGAAATTAGCATAAATACTCTCGTTACCCGTGGTGGCCATCGTCAGATTATGTGTTGTATTTGATAGTCGCGTAGTCGCAAAGGCCAAGCTATCATACTGGAAGTCCGTGGAGGTGGTGGATGGATCATGCTCGAAGTCGCCCACATGTTGACCATCCAGAATGAAACTTGCCACGGTCTTCCCGGTGATACTAGCATCTTGAGGATTGGCCAATATAAGGAATATATAAATGGCAACCCCTGCAACAAGGACACCATTCAGATACACTTGCGAAAATTTCCTCATACAAACCACGCACCTGTGAATTGCAATTCGACGGACATGGACCCAAGTCCAGGATGATAGGTTGCCGCGGTCCAAGTATTGTCATACACCATGGTCGTGTCTGGCAATAGCGCACAATCTTGACAACTCGGCCGTTCCCAAACTCCTGAAGCTTGAGGTCTATAGACCGGTTTGAACCCAGTCGCCGCATCTCCCAACGTATCGTCAATCGTCCTATTAGTTATCCGGGCATTGGCGCCAAATTGAAAGCTCCAGTGTGACGAGGAGAGTGAGAACAGTAAGGACAAGAATGACGATGTTAGAACGACGACATGAATGATTGAGGCTCCTGGCCCAGTCCAATAAAGGAAGGGAGTCGCCTTCATGCGAAGTGAGGCAGAAGAAAGCAAGAAAATTCAAACGACGTCGAGGAGGAAGGTCGAGTCCATCGCCTCCTCGGCACCTGATTGCCCGTCGGGTACAGTCGCCATACTCGTGGATGTGGCTTAAAATCAGATTTCTTTCTGTGTTGGAACGGGGTCCTGGATAAATGGAGATAAAAGAGGATATCATCGCTGGGCGACTTATTGCGAGGCTCTGTCGAGAATTGCAACCAATGCCAAGCACTACATACAGTACCAAAACATTCAGCTTATCAGAAGGATAATAACGAGTCGCATAAACTCACCTCACCTTGAGTACCAGTGCTGAGCATTGAATAGAGTATCAGATGTCGACCAAAGCGGAACTCGACGCTTCTCCGTATGCGTCCAGGACAGAGTAAAAGGAACTCGGCTGGAGGATTTCCGGTGATTGAAGTGTCGCATCATCTGAGTTCCAATGATGCCGCAGGGCACCCGCAAGGAGATGAAGAAAAGGGGTATATTCAGTGCTGCGGCGGGACAGAGATCGAAAGAACATGTGGAACGAACTCAAAGCTCCAGAAAAACAACAAAAAATTAACCGACTTATCAAGCGCCTCCTGATGCCCACGGCGAGGCAATCGCAGGTTTAAATATGCGTCTAGCCTCGTCTCAATGTCGAGACTTGCGATTAGCAGAGAAAAAAAGTACACCATAACTTGTCATGGTCACTCATCCACAATCTACCCAGCCCCAATCATTGAGGAGGCGAATGTGAAGCCGTATACCCCGGTGGAGGTTCATCCGCCAACCCCTGCGCCCATAGGGACTGCCGCTGACCTTGCAGAACACCAATCTGCTGCCTCATAAAGTCAATTTGTCGCTTCAGCTCATCCATCTCCGATACCTCTCTTTCATCCCTCACTGTCGACTTTCCTCTGATCATGACATAAGAAAATAGTGTAAAAGCACGAGTTGAGATATGCACACATACCTCTCTAATTCTTTCATCCCGTTCAGCTCATTCTGAATAACCTCCATCTGCCGTTGTAACTCCTGCTGTCGCAATTCTCTGAGCTCTTCTGTCGTAGGATCTTCTCGAATCTCTTCCATTGTAGGATTGGCGATTGCAAGTGCTCGACCACCTGGAGCAGATCTCGCAGTTTGAGAAGGCGCAGAAGAACCAGAGACCGAGGAAGCAACAAAGCCCAAGTTTCGAAGTGTCGTCCCCAGAACATCACCAGGTGATGGTCCGCTGTATGCAGAATAAACACTCTGTCTGACATTGGGAGAATGCGGCTGAGAATTAGTGTAGACACTTTGAGCGTCCACGTCACTTCCTAAATATGCAAGGCCAGATGAGGGTTGACGGCGGTCAGGACTGGCGGTCAGGAATGACGTTGTTGAAGCGGGAGTATAATGCGGGTCAGGTTGAACATCCGAGGCTGACCTATTGGCTTCAAGTTCATACACGGACATTGGCCTCGTTTGAATGGCGTAACCGCGTTGTTCCATGCTCCTGTCCGACGAGACGGCACCACCAAGAGCACCATATGCTCCGGAAGGTGACCGGGGACCGCGAGGGTGACCGGGCGTAGACGCTCCTGGTCCATATCCAGGGAATTGTTGGGAATAACCGAAGTTGGTAGCTGCTTGGAAAGGTGATATAGGAGGCTGATCAAGCGTGTCGTTTTTTGAGGACAGGGTGAGTCGTTTCTGTTGTTGCTGCCGAATGAAGCAGAATCGGAAGAGTACGATACCGCTTAGTAGGGCAAGGACAGCCCCAACGCTACCGGCGATGGCAGCCGCAGGTACATGTTTGGCTCCACCAGTTGGATTAATATCGGCCAGGGCAGATTGTGAGGCGGAGGCAGATGAGCTTGACGCTGATGCGGATGTGGGTTTATTGGACGTTACGGAGATTAGAGTGGTGCGTGACGATGTCGAAGAAGCCATTGAAGATGTTGAAGACGTTGACGAAGGTACTGCTGATGACTCTGCATCCTGCTCGATACTATCATTCCCCCCCAAAAAAAATGAAAATCAACTTGCTGTTTACTAGCGGAACAAGAATGGACGACGCACGTATAAATTGCATAATCAAAACTGACGAAAATATGTTCGTTGAATCCGTCCGTAACAATAGCTAAGTCGTGCGTGGTATTGGACAGGTTCTCACTGTGGAATACGAGGGCGTTGTATTCCATGTCGGTAGATGACGTGGGTGTATCCTGGAAATCACCAGCTGGTACGCCGTCCAGTACAAACCGACATCCTGTCTTAGTGGTAGTCCCATTCCCTGAGAAGTTGGGCAGGATAAAGAAGACATAAATTGCAACACCTTCAAGTATACCATGTCAATAACGATCTACCAATCTCAAGCCCCAAAACAAAGGATGCAAAGCGAATGGGGACGGGAGCAAACGACGGGGGCATGTGAATATTCAAAGAAAGTAACACATACCAGTAAATTGCAACTCAATCGACATCGACTTGAAATCCTCGGGTCTAAAAGTCGCAGCTGTCCATGTCCCATCGAACGCCAGCGTCGGATCTGGTTGAACAGCGCACCCCTTACAGCTTGCATCCGCCCAAGCGCCCGTTGGTGGCATATAGATAGGTATGAACCCAGTAACCGGATCTCCTACCGTGTCGTCAATGGTTCTGTTCACGAGTGCACCCATGGCGGAGTTCGATAGAGCCGAGAGGAGGAGTGTAAGAAAGAGGATTGTGGAGAAACGAGCTTGAGGGAACCATCGTATCGACAACGGAAGACGACGGGGTTGACTTTGACTGGGGTTCCCTATAGAAACAACACCCCCTCTATGAAGAGGGAGTTGGGCCATCTGGGAAAGGCCAATGGGTATCGGGTCGGTGAAGGGGAGGATGATTAGGCAGTGAGGTGGATGGATAGAAGACGAGAAAATGGAGAGGAAACGAGCGTGTGTGTTGTTGCAGTCAGACTGATCAGAGTGGAAGGACAAGATCAACGTACAGTGGCCACAAGGACCTCGCGCCGTGTAACGAATCTGGCTCGCCTAACGGTAAGGTTACGGGTTGCACCCGAGGCTAACGAACCGTTGGTCGGATTGTTCGTTTGATCGTCCTCCCGAATAGGGATAGCAGTCCAATGGGCTATGGAACCTTCAGCAATCAACAAGTTGATTTATGGACAATTGTATGGCACACGAGCTATGGTGCTGGCGCGGGCAGAGAAAAAGCTCTAACTTAGCACACCACAAGGGAAAGGACATGACATGGATGACAAACGCCCCAGTCCTACTCAAAATCAGTCAAAATCACCGCACGAAAAACATATGGACCAGCTCCACGTACCGCATTAGGATTCCAGTGCGAGATACGGTCCATTGTGTCATGGGAACAGCATCGCGACAGTTGGTGGAACAGCAACCCAGCTGCATGGTTCAGTTCCCGATACACCAATCAGTCCGACAGCATGCTCTGAGAGGTCGTAGACTCATGCTTCGCTACGCCCATGAGGCAAAGATACACGAGGATGCGATCAGCTGGGAGAAATTGAATCAAGGCGCATGGAAACGGAATGTTATCGAGGTCTTGGCCGACCGGGTGCAACAAAGCGCGATCTCCCGGAGTCCACGAGCATACGATGAAGATAATTCAGAGGGTAAAAGTCAACGAACGGTCGCGTTTGTTTGTGGCAGGTTTGCTTTGTGGAGGACTTCGCCGTGAGCAAACATCAGGGTCTCTTTCTCCCTCCAAATTTCCACCCCTTTGAGCAGCGACACTCCAATCGTGTTCATACTAGTACTCGGTATAGTTGTACACTCCAGCAGATAACATACTGATAATCTAACACGAATCACTCTATTTCGAAATCATACTATCCCTCTCCGGTCCAACACCTATCCACTTGATCGGGACTTTCAAAAATTCTTCAATAAACGAAACATACACCCTGCAGCTCTCCGGTAGCTCTTCAAACTCTCTAATGCTGCCAATCGGAGTCTTCCATCCTGGGAGTGTAACATATTGAACTTCAACTCTAGCCAAGAGCTCCAAGTCGGCTGCAGAGCAAATGGTCAATATCACGCCAAGTTGGATGAGACATATGGTCTGACCTGGGAAACCCGGGAGTTCTTGACCTTCTATGAGATATTTAGTAGCGATCTTGATCTCTCCTAGGTCATCGAGCACGTCGAGTTTAGTAAGATTAAGGCTGTCGTAGCCGTTGATCAAGCACGAATGCTTCATAACGACAAGATCAAGCCAGCCCGTTCGCCTACGCCTGCCTGTTGTCGTTCCATATTCATGGCCAACTTCTTGAAGCTGAACGCCGATGTCCTGTAAGAATGTTAGTCGGAGTCCTCTTGGACGGTGGCCTTCTCACATTCAATTGTTCTGTTGGGAATGGACCACCTCCCACTCGCGTGGTGTATGCTTTGATAACCCCGATCGTATGCCCAACGAGCTTAGGTGGGATCCCCAATCCAGTGCAAACCCCGCCTATGCTGGTCGACGAAGAGGTAACATAGGGGTATGTCCCATAATCAAGGTCCAGCATGAGAGCATTCGCTCCTTCGACAAGGACTTTCTTTCCATTCGCGATGGCGTTGTGGATGAAAGCCACACTATCAACGACGTACGGCCGTAATCGCTCTGCCAATGCCTTTGAAAGTTCGCCAAACAGAAACCTAGGACATAAGTATGTGCTTACTTTGTATCTGACAATTTCTCCTTCGGTATCATACTCAAAATGGCCATACCGCTTGAAGCGTCCTTCTACAACCCGCCTGAACTTCTCCGCAAATGTATCATGGTCAAAAAGGTGGTGAACCCTTAAGCCGGATCGTGAAGCTTTGCCAGAGTAAGCCGGACCAATGCCTTTCTTCGTTGTACCTATACTTTGGCAGGAGTCAAAATCTGGACCAAGGCAGCGGGAGTGTGCACATACCTAGAACCACCAAGTTCTACCTCTTTGAGCCCATCGACGATTTGATGGAAATCAAAAACAAGGTGTGTACGATCAGAAATGAATAGACGTCCAGTACAATCAAGACCTAATCAAGCCGTTCAACTATCTTATAATGCGTCTCGAGTCCATGCAGGAACGTACCTTGAGCCTGCAATGCATCGAGCTCGGCGAAGAACGACGGTATATGGACAACAACGCCCGATCCCACCAATCCAGTGCATTTCGAATTCACAAGACCTTCGAAACTAATTCAGGGCTATGTTCTCAAGTCCGAGAATCCAGAAGACGCGGAGAAAAAGGAGGTGTATATTTCTCACCACTTGGTAACAAATGGAAAGCAAATGTCGTTTTTATCTTCTCAGGGCCCATGGGTACCACAATAGTATGACCGGCATTGTTTCCTCCGGCACATCTTGCGCATATATCCACATCAGCGGAAAGAATGTCGACGAGTTTGCCTTTGCCTTCGTCGCCCCATTGAGTGCCAAGGACGACGGTCACTGGGAGAGTGCATTTCTTAGCAGAACCTCTTTCTGGATGGGAGCTCACATACCGCTCATCGTCAAAGGGTTAGAGCGCGCACGAAAAGTGCGCTAGGGGGGAGGTATCGGAACGACCGATGGATAGCAAAGTGATAGGCTAGGTACTTCCAGCCTGAGTTATGGACCGATATCGGTTGGTGATCGGACCCGGAATCGGGTAAACCGGCCGGATCGACAAGCCTCGCCGGAAGGCCGTGAGCTTCCGCTTCGTCGACGTTGGTGCTTACAGCGAGCGGATTGCTGAACCGGGCCTCCTGGCACTACCATAATGGCGATTTTCTCGTCCAAACCGCTGAACGCAACCTCGTTGAACAAAACTATCAAGAAGCACCCAAGTGTGTTCGGTATTCCGTTCCTCCTGCTCATGGTTGCTGCATCATATGGGCTCAGCACAATCACCCAAACGCGTTATGATTTGCACGACCAGAAGGTGAAGCAGGTAAGTTTGTCGATACTCGAAGTGACCTTCTCTTGACTGACGGGTAATACTACTTCACATAGTTGACGAAGGAGCAAGAGCTGAAACTAAATAAAAACAGGAAAAAGTTTGATATTCGAGAGGAATATTTCGTACGTGAATTCAGGTTTTGTATTCTCTTGAACGTTCATCTCAAGGGTTATGCTTAGCGACTGAGTGCTGCTGCTAACGAAGACTGGGAGCCCAAACGAATCCAACGTCCTAAGGGTCTGCCGGAATGGGGTGTCCCGCCAACAGAACCACCTTCACCACCACCCTCGAAGTGATTCGGATCCCGAGGACCTGCTTGATTTTCCCGTTCGCTACTCTGGAAATTCACTAGCATATACGCTGACATTCCTAGTTTTCCTGGGTTTTATCCCACAACCCATAACCCAGTTCGCTGCGCTGTCACAACACCACAAATGTTGGCCCTAAGATTGGGATGCTGTCGAGAGCTGCGACGCCGCTTGTGCACTTGGATGGCAGGACATGGTGGAGAAAATCTCGGTAGACGGAGTGAATTGCTCAGCAAAAATAGGACTTGTTATATGACCCTCTAACAAAAAGATATTTCTCTAGTGTATCGTCTCCTTTGCTATTTGAGCGGTGTATGGGTTACGAGCGTCGTTACGATATTCTGCAGCTAAGAAAAATGGACAGGTCACGATTTGGCCTAATGAAGACAAAACGCAACACTCACATCGAACACCACTATCTTGAGCCTTTGCGACAAGGTACAGTGTCACTGTAGATGCAGCGAGGAAGGGCCAAAGTGGCTTAACAATCTATAATTTCACAAAAATCGCGGAGATTCAGAAAAAAACATTTAGGACCAAACCGAAGGACGACTCACGGGTGTACCCCACTTGCGCAATCCCAAGAAGGCCATTTTCAAGACGAAGTCTGGAGCGGAAATATGTCAACGACTGGAAAGGAAGATAGGCTGGTCCGGCGTGACTGACTGTATAAAGAGAGTGGTTGAGTGAGGAAATGCGTCGGGAAAGACCGTCAACAACGACGTGTGCCCTCGTGTGAACTACTTACCACATGCATTATCAGCCTAGCCGTTGACTGTGACCGTCATCGAGCGCAGCGCCGACTTCATCTCGAAGAGGTCTTAAAACTCATCTAGTAGAGTGTCACATATCCCGCTGCATCCATCTCCTCGTGTTCCTGTGCATGAATGACGTCGATCTTATCCTTATCATCGTCTCTCCCGGCTGCCAGCTCTTCCGTCTCGAACATAGCCGCTCCAGCAGTGAGTATCTGATCCCTCGCGTCTTCAATACGTCTACATCGTCTGAGATTACGCTGGAAATTGCTTTATTGCATTTTTGCTCAGAAAATACACGCGACGTTTCAAGCTCTCTAGAGGGAACTCGACAAACTTGAAACTGAAATGCTTTTGTTTTTGACAGTTCCGCCAGTTCACATTCTTTGATGTTGTTCCTGTGAAGGATGTCCATGACTTGGATAGTCCACCAGAGATTTTCAAGGTTCGTGCTACCAACCACCTTTCTTCATGCCGGACTCTCTAACCCTTAGTGTGTAGGCCCCACTTGAACTATCAACGGTCGTCTCTTCTTCCGTCGGTGTCATAGCTGCAGATATACATGGAAGCATACATATCCTTGGAAGGGAATTTGAACCCGTCCAAAGCTGGGTTGCTCATGTTCAAGGACGAGTCACGCATATAGCTGAACAAAACGGGGTTCTACTTACGATGGGGGTGAGTTCAATGTTAATATCCTCCGCGCAGCAACTTACTTTACTTTAGGACGAGGATAACGTTAAAGCACCCTTACTGAAGATATGGGATCTGAGTAATAAGGACAAGAAAACTGGAGCTCCTGTGACATTGCGGTCGACGAAGATTCAGCTTGGAAGCCGGCCTCATCCTGTATGCCTTTTGTGTTCTCAATTTCCAAGAGGCACCCTCTTATTTGTTCCACATAGGTCACTTCGATAGCTCTATCCGCCAACTTCTCCCACTTTGCAATCGGTTTAGGTGATGGAACCGTTTTACTCTATCGACACCTCGACCAATCCATCGCCAGTTCCAATTCACTGACAGCCCTCCCGAAAGTTCGTACCGTCCACGAGTCCCCCAACGAACCTATCACGGGATTGGGTTTCAAAGAACCTACCGAGGATAACGCCAATATGTCGTTGTTCGTAGTGACAACCAACCGTGTGCTTGTATATCAGATATCTGGGAGGGGTAGTGGCGGGGCTGCAACGGTTGTCGACGAAATCGGTGCTGCGCTGGGATGCGCTACTATGGACTCTCAGGCCAAGGATATGATTATTGCAAGGAATGAGGCCATATACCTTTGCGGGACTGAGGGTCGAGGGACTTGCTATGCATACGAAGGTTCGTTTCCAAGCCTTCAGCTCTACTTCCCGTCGTGACGGCCTTTTACAGGCAATAAGTCTTCCATCCATACGCACTTGAATTATCTCATTATTATTTCGCCACCCGTCATGCCATCAATAACCGCTGCTTCTGCTACTATCCGAAACTTCGCTGCTCGTACAACTAACCTGCAAGAGGATGTTATGAAGGTCACCGTCTTCGATCCCGACAACAAGCTGGTCGCATATTCTGGACCCTTCACACAGGGTGTTCGAGAGGTTGTGTCACAATGGGGCCAGATCTATGTTCTTACGAACGATGGCCATGTAAGCTATCTGTTTTTCTGTGCTCCGTTTTGGCGGCCTAATGCGGTTGTTACGTAGCTGCTATGCCTTCAAGAGAAGCCAACATCGGCTAAGCTTGATATGCTCTACAGGAAATCGTTATTCCCTTTAGCATTGAACGTTGCAAAGTCCCAGGGCTTGGATGACTCTACACTCGCGGAAATCCACCAACAGTATGGCGACCACCTTTATGTGAAGGGAGACTATGATGGCGCAATGCAACAATATATCAAGACTATCGGCCACTTGCAACCCAGTTATGTTATTCGCAAGGTGGTGCATATATCTGTTTTCCGATCAACCACTGACCACAATCTACCACCAGTATTTAGACGCCCAACGAATTCATAGCCTCGTCACGTATTTGCAAGAACTACACTCCCTCGGTCTTGCAAATGCTGATCACACTACCCTCCTTCTAAACACATATACGAAACTGAAAGACGTCGCACGGTTGGACACATTCATCAAGACAGAGTCAAAACGTGGTGCCGACGACGAAAGTGGCGATTTTCCGTTTGATTTGGAGACAGCCATACGGGTCTGTCGACAAGCAGGATATTACGAACATGCATCCTACCTAGCGAAGAAGTATGGAAAACATGAAGCGTATTTGCAAATTCAGATCGAAGATGCGAGGAATTATCGCGACGCTCTAGGATATCTGCGGAAGCTTGGACCCGAATTAGTGAGTTTGCTGCCTTGCTGCGTAGGACTTTAATTTTGACATGTTTCTCTAGGCCGAGAGTAACCTCGCACGATATGGTCGTGCCATGTTGGAGAGTCTACCACAAGAGACAACTCAACTCCTCATTGACTTATGTACCACATCTGGTCCCCTGGAATCTGAAGAAGACGAGCCACCTGTAGCACCAGCACCAACAAGACAGCCCAGCATCGGGCCGTCATACCTCGCCCTCCTCTCACTAAACCGCGCATCTGTAGTTCAGCCTGCAGTTTCCGCCGATCCGCCAATACAAACACCACCCTCACCCTCAATAAGAACGGTCCGGGCAGATGCTTCGTCAAGGAGAGAATCAATACACGAAGCTTCTCGTGCTTCTACTCCTCCTATTCGTTCACCATCTCTAACAGGCAAACCTCCTCCGCCACCACCTCCAAAGAAACTATCACCTCGCATATATTTTGCGCATTTTGTGGATCATATGGATCGATTCCTTATTTTTCTGGAAACTGTTGCTCTGCGGAGGTGGGGTCAAACTGTTAGCGAATCAGATGGTCAACCACAGATCCCCCCGTCCCTGGCTGATCTACCCGTGGAGGATGAGGCGGAACGGTTAGATCAAGTTGCAGTTTGGAATACCTTGTTGGAGCTTTATTTGACGTTGAAGAAACCGCCTGAGGAGGAGAGAGTTTTGAGGGATAAAGCACTCAGGGTGTTGAAGAGTGATGGTTTGCCTTATGATCCTACGCATGCATTGATCATTTGTTCGACGAGAGGGTATACACAAGGTCTTGTGTTACTCTGGGAGAAGATGGGAATGTACGAAGAAGTTTTGAGGTTTTGGATGGACAGAGATAAAGAAGGGAATACACCTGAAGCTTCGAAGGAGGTGGTTAATCACCTCAATGCTTATGGGGAGTCGAATCCACATCTTTATCCGTTGGTGTTGAGGTTTTTGACATCTACGCCGGAATTGTTGACGAGGCATGAGGATGATTTGAAGAGGGTTTTGGAACATGTTGTTGAAGAGAAGATTTTGCCGCCGTTGGGAGTTATACAAGTGTTGAGTAGGAATGGTGTTGCGAGTGTGGGTTTGGTGAAGGAATGGTTGATGAAGAGGATCAAGACGGCTAGGGAGGAGATTCAAACTGTATGTTCCGTTTCATTCGGTTCTTGGATTATGGTGCAGATGCTGATTTAAATCTTCGACTTGCAGGACCAAGAGTTGACGAATTCGTATCGGAAGGAAACGGCGACAAAGCTGCAACAGGTTGCTGACCTTTCGGATACAGAGCATCCTCGCGTTTTCAACGCGACGAGATGTTCAGCTTGTGGAGGACAACTTGACCTTCCGAGTATACACTTCATGTGTAATCATAGTTACCACCAACGGTGCGTACTCGTTTCCTCTTTCCACCTCTTGTCTCCCATTTCATCTTACCTTATCTTAATGATTTTTTTGGCTGGTGGCTGACAACATACATAGGTGTCTCGCTGACAACGAAACCGAATGCCCCAATTGTATTCGTGAACATGGTGTTATTCAGGAAATTCGAAGGAATAATGAACGGTTGGCTGATCAACATGAGGTTTTCCTTTCGGAAGTTCAGGAAGGAGGGTTTGAGGCTGTTGCGTCTGCGTTTAGTAGGGGTGCTTTGAGTTTGGCCAGGCCGATGGATGGGGCTGGGATTTTGGTTTAGGGCTTTTTATGGTTGAGGTTTTGTCCGTTCGTTTTGCTTTGCTCGCGGAGTCTTCGAAATTGTTTTTGATGCTGATCAACTTTTTTCTCTGGGACTGGTGTCTGGTCTAGTGATTTTCTGCGATTATAATGTCGGTGGCGACGTCTCTTGTCGTCGCAAGTTAATCAATGGTGATTAATGATTGGCCGACCGCGAGTCTGCTTTTGACGTCAGCCGACATCCTTAGCGTTGTCTGGCTGTTCCCCATTCCGGCTGAATGGAATCCCTAATTGTTCAGGAACCACTCGTCTCTCTGGTCCCTAAGAGGCAAAGTCTTCCCAATGGCCGGTTGGAGACTAGGATTGGCCAATCATCGCATACGATATCATCAACGATGGCGGTCAAGTCGGGCTACCGCCTGATGGTGGTAGCCAGGTAAACCCCAATCTCCCCCGAGTGGCACCAAACAGACCTTGGCCAGTACTGACCGAAGTGTTGATGCGACATGTGTGGTGTGTTTGTTGATGAGGAAGGGTATTCCCACGAGGCAAGATGGTAACAGCACTTGTTAGGTGGTTCAAGCATTTAGCTCGCTCTGCCATCTATCCTTATCCTCGTTCTTGTTTCTATTCTTTCCTGTATGCTTGGATTCACACCCAACCACATTATCGCTTGATTGCGAAACACTCTTTTCTATAACTCTCCTTAGGCGCTTCTCGTCCATTTATACCAACTCTACAGGCTAGCAAGACGACATACATACTAAGCGACACGGGAGCTCGAGGCAACAACAGAACAATTTAGCGCTAGTGGTCGCTAAAGTATAATCCCTTTTCTTCGATACCCCGCAACCAAGCTTCTTCCGGACAATTCCCCCTTCCTCTCCTTCACCCCTTCCCTTCTTTTTTGTTCATCTTTCACGAATGCACTACGCCAAACGTTTTTCGTCTTCTTATCTGAAACGAAGATTACCTGCTGGGCAGGTCGACAATCATCATGTCATACAGCGCCAAACCCAAGCTGTAGCAGCGGCGGGAGCAAGAGCGAGCACAGTACGAGCAGCGGCAACAGCAGGAGCACAAGTCGGGGGTGCAGGTGGATATGGGAAGTTTATGCTAACTGGCCCCATCACTCTCACTGTCGTCCAGGAAGAGTTCACTACGAGTCCACCTGCTCGTACCACCAGCCTATCGACAACGTCTACGAGACCTGTGGCAACTACTCGCCTAGTGACATCCCAACAGAGTGTAATCGCCCAACCAATTCCCGCCACAACTCAACCTCCTACTCTTGCTAGTCCCTCCGTCGCCGTCAGTGGCGCCCCCGTAGTACCCATCCAGCCTAACGCTGCACTTGGGGATGGTGGTAACATCATACCAACAGGTGCCATCGTCGGTGCCATCCTAGCCATCTTCTTCGTCTTTATCATCATCGCCATCATCCTCCTCCGAAAGCGTTTCATCTTCAATCGGAAGAAGAAGAGAAATACATGGGCTACACCTGGTAAAGGTCCAATCAGTTCAAGGGATTTTGCGGAGGGGAAGTACACCGATTCTGGGATATTTTTCGAGAGATCGGGGACGGCGGGTGGTGGAGTCGGAAGAGAGATCGATGGTACTGGGTTTACGATGCTCACACCTATGACGGCTGCTGCTGCTTTGGCTATAACCAAACAAGCTCCACCGTTGAGGTTGGTTGGTTCTGTACCAATTTCACCTGCGACTCCAGCTACAAAGACTCCAATGTCCACAGCTCAAACGCCTTTATCCATCCCAGCCACCGCTTATTCGGGTTCGACTACAACCACAAGTAACCAGTCGAGCGCTGTGGGATATCCATCACCAGAGTCACCAGATTCACTGTTACCGAACGCTGCTACTGTCAAAAGTACGTTCATACCAACTATGCCGGATGAACTTCCGATTAGCCTTGGTGAGATTGTGAGGGTTTTGGCGGAATATGATGATGGATGGGCGTTCTGTGGGAATGTGTTGGGACAACAGGGGATGGTGCCAATTGAATGTTTAAAGAGAGGGGTTGTTGGGATTCCTAGATTGAATGGGATTTCGAGTAATGGGCTTGGTAGTGGATTAAGAGCGGGAGGGAATGCGCTAGGTGATTCTGCGACAAGTTTGAGGCCTGGTACGGCTGGTGAACAGACAGGAAGGAGGACGAGTAGTTTGGGACCTAGTTTTATGAAGATTTGAAGTGGTGATGATTATGGGGTGGGGTGGGAGTGTATAAAGCGTGAAGGAGGATTGGGTATGTGTTTTTTCCCTTGTTGGGTTGGTTTTTTTTCCGGTTGTGCTGAGTACCCTTCAAGATAGGTTCATACAACTTGAGATTTTGTCGGGTATTTCCACTTGGATTGCCGTCGACTGGTTGGTTGGAGCCTTTCTGGTGTCGACTTGACACCGGATTCTCTGATCCTTTTCAAGTTCGAAAGTCTTGTTCTTTCTACTTCCTACGCCAACGCTCCTGAGGCCTGAGGCCTCCAGGCTCCACCCTCACCTATTTATCCATCCACCTTCCAATGTCTTCCAAGTTATACTCGTCACAATCACTCTTTCACGCCTTGTTTAACGACCCCAGCCACGTTCCTTTTATCAGGCATCATACCCTCGTATATATGCATACGAGTAGGTTTATTGAAATCTACTTGACGCCTTTAGACCCTACTTTATTTATAAGTACGGTAAAGTATCTATAGCATTTATTCCTTCGTTTTTTACGCTGCCTGCCTGCCTGCCTACCTTACCTACCTTACTCAGTCACTTTATTTTCGAATTCTTTCGATCCGTGGATCCGTTTTTCGTTTCACCGGAAGCAAAATGGTACATATTACTTTCAATTTGGTTGATTTTGCGAGCGCTGGAGCTGGTATTCGAGTTCATTCTTCAGTGATTTCGAACTGGTTTTGATGAGAGCCTAGGTAGTTTATATATACAGAGGTTTTCGTATACCCTTAAAATCTTGGGTTGGGGGAGTGGATTGGGATCCGGGAAAAAATGCAATATAAATCCTAATTTTATATCCCTTCGTTCCAGATCTTTGACGGGCTTGTTCTGAACAGAGTTCGAAAGAGACGTTTGCTAGGGTCCTTGGGGGATGGACAAATATAATCTATTGATGAAAAATCCAGATCCATGCTACAGCTATAAAGATAGCTTTGCGGGACGTACCCGTACCCCATCTTTGATGTGATCCCGACTTTTATGTATAGCGGATAGCGCTGGTTGCGTCCCACAATTTAGAGTAACTGGTACTGGCGCTGGCGCTGACAGCCTGCTACGTGGTAGTGGTGCGGTGGGTTGACGACCATCAACTGATTGAAATTGATTGACATATACGCACTGTATGTCAATGGCATTGTCGTGAGCGGGTCTGCGGGATGATGGACGGAATTTGATTCGGTTGGTTCGGCGCCATGGGGTCATTGGGGTGCCTCGAGGCACTGCAATGGAATTTGACTTGTACAGTGTTGATTCCGAATTCGAAATAAAACGGGATTGGGATACTTGAAGGCTCCGAAGAGGTTCTCGTGTTTCTCGCTTGGATGCGGTGAGTGGTCGGTTATCGAGGGAAAGCCTGGAATGATTTGGAGTTCGAGGGACGGCCAAGAAATGCGATATGTATGTGCTGCGCCGGGGTAGAACCGCAGAACACGTAGGATTGCGGTCGACGCTTGGCCCGGGAGCGCGGTTTGAGCATGCAAGTAACAGGTAGTCCGTTGCTTTGTATCCTCTTCATTCCGCTGATAGCATTTTATATGGACGTCGACGAGTTGGTTCGATGAGAGGTCTAGGTCACCGTACTTTCTGGAAGGCCAGAAGGAGAGTCGACCCAAGTGTTAGAATGTCTTTATCTCGAAGAGCATGGAGTTGACTCATCTGCTCAAGAATTAGAGGGGGGGTTGACTGGTGAAGGCTTCATCGATGAACGTACCTTTGAAGCATGAATTCAATCCGAAGAGACAGAAGAGACAGAGAACGCTCTGAAAGATTCACGGAAAACAGGTCCCGGCAAGTTGAACAGTCCTAGAACAAGTCTCGCAAGATTCGAGAATTCAAACCGAAGGACATCGACCTTTTGTTGGTGGGGTTGTGTTGGTATGAAGAACAACGTTGCGAACAACCAAAAAAACCTTGGCCTACCTTGGCGAGAGAAAGTTCGGCGTCCCTGTGTCCAAGCCTCCAGATCCAGGCTCCAGTCAATGAACAATGACCAGTATTGCAAATCGGTCAACGTTGCGGTGCATGTATGCAGCGTGCGGAGACATTGCAGACCACTTGGCTATGGTAACAACAGTTGTCGTCCGCACCCAATTCAAAGGTCCCACGTGGACCTACTGCAGCCTGCAGCCGTCTCCCACTGCTCGCTTGTCACTGTACACTGCCCTTATTCCATAACCACACTCCCTTTCCTCTCCCTCCCTCCTCTCCGCCCCGCCCGGCTCAACACAACAGCGTTGTGTTGATCCATTCTTCCTTTTCTTATTCTTTTATTCTGTTCTTTCTTGTTCATTTCGTATCCACGGAGTTCCAACAGTACCAGTAACGCCAAACGATCGATCCGAGCTCGGAAGCAGAACTTTCAGACTTCAAAGCAAAGCAAAGCGCTAGTCGCCGTTTCCACTTTCACTGTGTGAAACTTGGGCCTCCTTTCTGTGTGGACTTTTAGGACTTTAGTGTCTTGTGGGGAATATTTCCTTGAGTTTTCCCGTCGTTGTTGGTTGTCATCGTTAGGATCATTTTGGGTAAGTCTATATATATTCATCCTCACATCCTGATGCATCACCGAGGTTTCTTCTGACTTCTGGTGGATGTCAACTTTTGGGTTACTTACTCACTTACACCCACCCCCATCTTTCTATAGATTTCTTAGCTCGGTTTTCTGTCTTATCAGGGAAATCCATTTGTAAGTTATAGTGGGCTCCGTTGCGAACTGTTGTGTAACTGAAGTTGCTTTGGTTTGTAACCTTTTAGACGAACGAACGGTTACGGATCTAGAAGGCTTTCTTCTTTGGTCGACGCATCCCCGCTTGTTCTCTGGCTTTCATCAAGTTCACGTTGACATCGTTGCTTTGATCCCTTCCCTTTTTGCATTTGGCTCACACTCGCGCGTTGAAGCAATTTCCATCCACGTCTTCGTCGCTTTGGTCCCCAGGATAGCTTTGATTCTGTCCCTTTTCCTTTCAAGACTGGGTCTTTAAATTTCGTTTTGTGCAGTGCAGTACGTTTATCCAATCCATTCTGACCCCCCTCCTCCTTTCATCGTTACTACCCCCGGGATACTCACCAAAAGACTATCATCCCTCCCTCTAGCCCTTTCGCTTTTATTCAGACTTATTCTGCAAATCCAATCGTCAACCGTTCTTTCATTTATACATTCTGTGATACCAACCAGCATTGCATTTTATCAAGTCATGCCTGCTATCATTTCAATTCAACAACGAGGAGTTGTATCACCCATCGACATTAACGCTCGCGCCGCTGCCAATCCTTCCACCAACGTTTTAGCTGGCATCCCTACCCGGTTAGGCGTTCCCACTCTTAATCTGGATAACGGGAGTGGGGGTAGACCAACTGTAACGGTTACCACTGTCGTCACTCCCACTTCCAACCCTGCCTCACCTATATCAACGAGCTTTAATACTCCCCTTCCGACTTCATTGCCAAATCCACCACCTGTCACCAATTCTGCCTTTTCTCCCGTCATCAATGCCCCTCTCGCCACTTCCGCACCCGTGCCCACACCTACGGGTTCCGCCGTCCAGTCCCAAGTTTCTAATTTAAACGACCACGATGTTCCTGCTAGTACGAAGAAAGGACTTGCACCTGGTAGCATCGCCGGTCTTGTCATCCTCTTCCTAATCCTCTTTGCTGCACTCGGAGTCTTCGTTTATCGCAAAAAGGCTGTGCAAAAGAGGGTTAGCAAACGAACCCTATGGACAGTCAAACCTTATGATATTGGTGGCCCAACTGATTTCAAGAAGGGGGAGGATGCTGCTGCTGCATTTGGAGGGTTAGGAGCTTTGGGTGGGTTGGTTTCGGCTTTTAAAGGTCAAGGTCAAACCGGTCAAGGTCGAGGTGAAGAGGGTCAATATGCGACTACGGCCAACGTGATGGACGAAATCAAAGCAGGGGACATGGTACAAGTTGGACAATCGAATATTTCGGTTGCGGCGTTGCCCAATCCTTATCAACCTGCTCATACGCATCATCGAAGTTCGAGTGGACAGTTGTTTGTGTTGGGGAAGCCACCGGTGGGTGGGAAGGGTATGAAGAGGAAACCTTCACCGAAATCGATTAGTGATATTTCGGGTTTGATGGGGAATGGGTTACCTGCTGGTGCTGCGGCTCCTGTTATTCCTGGGTTTGGTGGGTTACCAGTTCAACCGATGCCTGCTGCTAGTGCGAATACCGGCCGGGGGTCATTTGTTGGTACTGGTGTTGTGACTACGGTTACACCGGAATCCGTCGTTGGTGGAACTGGTGGTAATGTCAGGAGGGTCAAGCATACGTACCTCCCTTCTCGAGGAGATGAGATGGGTGTTGATTTAGGAGAGGAGGTGAAGGTATTGGCTGAGTATGATGATGGGTGGGCACATTGTTTGAAGGTTTTGACCGGGGAGAAGGGGATGGTGCCTGTTGCTTGTTGGGAGGATGATGTTGAAGTTGGAGTTGGGAGTGATGTGAAGGGGAAGGGGAAGGAGAGGGAGGTGGATGTGGAGGATGGGGATTTGGAGAAGCCGAGGATTTTTGCGGAGGGGAGAGAGATTAGGTTTTCGAAGAGGGAGAGTAGTTTGCAGCAGCAGGCGGGTGGCCAGTGATTTTGATGAGGCTGGTGACGTAGCGTTTTGGTTGTTCTTGGTTGATACAGACATACATGACGGTTTTTTTTGGATACCTACACTCGTGCAGATTATTTGGATTTGCGATACATATCGATTTTTTTTTCTTTCAAACTTCTTTCTTGCAGTGGTTACTGGTAGCTATGTAGCACTTTTGTTGTTGTTGTGTTTTGGCTTTTTTTTTCGTTTTGTGTTTTTACATGAAAAATGTTTTACTACATACTTACAACAGGGAGACTTTGTTTTTGCTATTGGTTATTGGGTGCGGTGTTATTGGGGTAGGATTACCGTAATTCACGGAGGACTCGAGGAAGCACGTCCAGATCGCGCACGCGTCACGCGTAAATTACCAAATTGAACCGAAACGCGGTTCGACTTTTTTGACGCATCGTCCAATCAGATGATGCGCTGACTTTTTGACCACCAAACTCCACACGTTGTTGACACCACCCCCGACTCGACTCGGACTATCTGTACCTCAACCGTCATTTGGTCGTAGCTCATCGCTCCACCACTCTCTCCACTTTGTGACGAATTTGATTACGAACGACAAGGCTACATACCACGATTGTGAGTACTGGATCGTTTGGTGTTACTACGTTGTGTTCTGTTGGTTCGATTTTCTTGATGTTTGGATTTAGACTTGAACTTTGGATTTTGGATCCGGGAGCTCCGTTGGGAGTGACCGGTGACCATGAAGTCATTGGCGCGGGACGGTTTTGAATTTGGTTCTCCTTTTTCCTTGAGATGACCTGACTTTGGTTCTGGAACTTACAATACCCTCTTGAATCTTTTGTTAGACGCGGACGGCCTCACGATAAATCTATTCTCGACATATATACAGTACACAGCATAACTGCATCCGCTACGCAGTGAGATCCCTCGGCAGCGCAGTGCCTTGTACTCAAAAGTGAAAGTGAGTTTTTTTGTCTAATTTTGACTTGACCTTGGGAGCGTGGGGGTATAAAAGTGGAGTGATTCGCAAAGGGGGTTATAACTAACGATTGTCTTTCTTGTTTTCTTTTCTAGACAACTTCATCCTCCGGTCAAGTTAACGATCTACTACACACACGCGACTACACCACAAAGCCCGCCTTACGAACTATCCTCAAGCTGTTCGACTGTTGATTTGATCTGTACTTTTACAAGAGTATAAGCAACGGGAGTTGAAAGAATGATGTCTGACAAGATTATGAAATTTACATATCCCGGTATGTCCATTTAACTGTGTTCATCGTCCTCAGCATCTCCGGTGGAGATATCGTATACATGATGCTAACATACACTTTCTTCATGCGTGCGTTTAGTCCTTATGGGACTCCTCCTTTTGGCTGCCCTCATCGAGGTACGTTTATGTCTATGCCTTCCCCTAACCACTTACTTACACGTTCCACCCCACCCAAATTCACAACTAGATGTGCATCTCTGCCTGGCTCATCTCCCAATACAATAAATTCCACAACTTCAGTTCAGGTGGTCAACTCGTCCGGACAAGATACATCCTCTTTACTTCCATCTGGACACTCATCTTTGGTTCACTTTACCTGGTTGGGTTTTTGCTCATGCCGATTGGATATGCGCTTACGGGTGTTGTGTCCCATTTGATCTTGTGAGTGTGCTATGCTATCTATATGCGTGCTTGGGTTTGGGATGTGAAACGCTGATCATGGTGTTTGTTTTTAGCCTGTTTTTCACTTGGGCGCTTTGGACTGGTGCTGCGGCTGCTATTACGCAAATGTTGGGTGGTGGTCTTCATTGCAGGTAATGTGTCTTCGCAATTGTGTTTCTTAACCCTTCACTCACCTACCTGTAGCTCCCAAGATGCATTCGTATATTGTGGTCAACTTAACGCCTTGGAAGGATTTGCTTGGCTCATCTGGTACGTCATTTTTATTTTATTTTGATAACTTCCGGGGCTCCGTAACAAAAATATCTGACGCGTGGATATGTTTTGTAGGATTGTTTTGACGATCCTATTCTTCCTCGTTATAATCCGTGGTATTACAACTGCCAACCATGGAGAAGGTTCAAAAGGTTCCTTGATCGATGGGTTTACTGCCTGAGTAAATATCAGACTGAGATGATGATGTCTTTACTGGCTATCTCATCGAAAATTACTACCACGGACTTATGCACGATCACTTTTTTTCGTTCAAAGATATAAAACTCTGTAACCCCCGCTAGCGCCTTCACAATATGCTATTTTAGTTGTATGTTGTATATCTATAATACAAATGAATCTTGTCGACATAAGCCACGTGGCGGATAACCAGGGTCCGGGCCAACTTATGCCACGTGGGGCGTTGGATGGACAACCAGGGTCCTTTGTCGAAGCTCACAAGTTACAGCCCATGCACTCCTCTCGAACTCTGCCCGTCGTCGACACCCTCTCGAACTATGCCCGCTCAGGCAAGGTGAAGGAGAGGCCTTCTGCATACACGGACTTGAACTTTTTGTTGGTCTATATATTGCCTGGACTTTGAGTCGGCAAAACAGGTTTGAACTTTGAGTTGACCTGCTGTGGCCTGGACTATATGTCGGCCATGATTTTTGCTCTCTGTGCCATACCTGCACGTCTGCACATACGCTGGATCTTTCGCGAAGGTAAGGGTCACCTACCTCAATTTTATTGCGATCACCCCGCCACCTCGCCACCAATTTTGTGTCGCTTGCCTCATGTTTCCCTGAACTCAATCGGCGCTAATTTCTCCTCTGCGAAATGCCCGTTCCCTTCCACAACATTCGCCGATATTCTTCTAAAGGAGGATTAAGACCGTATGCGCTCGACGATGGAACCATTCGATGACATATGACCTATAGAGCCAAGTAAGTTATCTTTTGATTTTTCCCTGGTGTGCTTCTTCATCTAACAACACCTTATTTCAGTAGCAATGACGAGAACGACCTCCGACAGGGGCAGAGGAAGCGGGATCGCCTCGCGAGAACACACGAACTCGAGGAGGCAGAGGTAAGTTCCTCCTTCACTGTCATGCTGATCCCTACTAACCTCAACTCCATAGCCTCGCCGTCGCTTCCCTCAACAACACGATATGCGATTGATACCGTATGCGCCCCAGCTCCCAACCCCCCCAGCAACACAAGGAGACTGTTGGTCTGCACCCAACGGACGAGTGCCGAATGTGAGGATCGAGTCTCTGTTTCATTTTCTCCATCGCAAATTCTTTTTTTTTTTAGAGTTCTTCGGCAAACTCTGTTCTTGAGGCTGGAGAAAGCAGTCCAGTTCGACTGGAGGTCCAACTACCAGCTCCAACTACCTCTCAATCGTCCCAGACAGGCCAACTGGTGCGAGATGCTACCGCGTCAACGTTGACAAATCGTCAGATTGCGCAACGAGCGAGACGTCAACGGGAAAGGCAAGAAAGACAAGGATGTGAGGGAGTAGAGCGAGAGGGCACCAGTCAAAGTCAGTGAAGCACAACAATATTTTACGATCTAAATCCCTAACATTTCACTAGCCGCAGCTGAAACGCAAGTACAACCAGACCACACTTGCCAGCTCTTTGCGCGAGCTCAGGCAAATGGACGTCGCAATGCTATAGCTGCTCCGACAAGTCGAACGTCTCCGATGGCTACCACCCCAACCGTCCCTGCCACCACCTCTATATCGAATCGTCAAAGAGCCCAAAGAGCAAGACGGGAAAGAGAAAGGGCTGAACGAGACCAACGTTCTAGCGGTGAGTTACCACCCTCAAGCGATTAATTATGCACTGCCTGACCTTTTCTTTAGCACCATCACAGCCACAACAACATGCCCCGCCTGCAATAAACCCGCCTATATCGATGCCGTCCAGGCGGCAAATTGCACAGCAAGAAAGACGCGAACGGGAGCGAACGGAACGTAACCAAGTGGGCCGCTGTGAGTATATCAGGTTTCGCGTTTTTGTCAATGATTCTCAGCCTTTGATAGCTCGGCAACGTCGACTGGTAGAATTCATGGCTGCGCGACAACCATATGTTGAGCCTCTTTCACGTCACGATCTAGGACCAATGTCGCACACATGTTCACACTGTCATGCCCGTCATTGGGCCTCTGAGAGATTATCCACCTCAACTATTGCAGCTATGAAATTCGGGATGTGCTGTAACCACGGCCAGGTTGTCCTCCCATCTATCCCACCACCTCCTCCACTCCTTCAACGGCTCTTGACTGGCAATGATGAGCAGTGCACTGAATTCCGATCAAACATCCGGCAGTACAACATGGCACTCGCTTTCACATCTCTGGGAGTACAAGATGACAGGACGGTTAATCGACGGGGAGGTTGGGTGTTCCGAATCCTTGGACAACTTTCACATTATTCTGGTGCCCTTATGGCAGATGGACAAGCGCCGCAGTTTGCACAGTTGTATGTTTATGACCCTGCTCTTGCCCTAGCCCAGCGCATCCACCGTAATAGCAACTTGCGAGCAGATACAATGGCTGCTCTTCAGCAGATGCTATTGCTTACGCACCAATATACCCCCATCTATAAGCATGCTTTTGAAATCCTTTCCGAGCACCCTGATGCTGTTGACCTGGCTATCCAGCTCCGGGTGATTGAAGGAACAGATCGTCGACGTTACAACCTCCCCATTGCCGATGAAGTTGCCATGATTTTACCAGGTGGGACTAATGCCGAAACGACCCATCAAGGACGCGATATCATATTGCGTCTCCGAAACTCTACGGATAACTCATTCATGCAACGAATTCACGAGACACATCCTGCCTATGTCCCCCTTCATTATGTCTTACTCTTTCCTCACGGCGACCACGGCTGGCACCCAGATCTTCAGCTGCGAACTGAGGGTTCTCAAAGACGGCGGACCCGTTTAACGGCCATCCGCTACTATGCGTATCGCCTTCAAGTCCGTGATGGCCACCTTTCCACAATCCATCGTGGTGGCCGCCTCTTTCAACAGTTCTTGGTTGATATGTGGGCCAGCGCAGAGCAAAATCGATTGTGTTGGTTCCGCACTCACCAAAACGAACTTCGTGCTTCGCTCTATAGTGGCCTTCAAGATGCAATTCACGCCGCTGATGGCAACGTGGACCTCAACGACTTGGGGACTCGCTTTATTCTTCCAGCAAAGTACACGGGTTCAGCTCGGCACATGCAGCAGCGCTTTCAAGATGCGATGGCTATTGCACGCTATTTTCGCAAGGTCGACCTCTTCATCACGATGACAGCAAATCCACATTGGGCCGAAATCATCCGAGAATTGCCTCCTGGGCAAACGAGTTATGACCGACCCGATCTGGTCACAAGGGTTTTCAAGCTCAAACTCGCTGCCTTAATCGAGGATATTTACAAGAACGGCATCTTTGGGCATGTGGTGGCTTACATCTACACAATCGAATTCCAGAAACGCGGTCTACCCCATGTTCATCTGCTCATCATCCTACGTGAAGGATGGAAAATCCTCACACCCGAAGACGTCGACGCGATTATCTCCGCTAAATGGCCTGATCCTGTTGCACAGCCAAAACTCTTTGCTACAGTTTCTCGCTGCATGGTCCATGGTCCCTGTGGAACTCATAACGCAAATGCTCCTTGCATGGAAAATGGAAAATGTACCAAGTTCTATCCGAAGGCATTTAATACTGGCACGACAATGGAAGACGACGGTTACCCAGATTACCACCGACCAGATGACGGGCGTTCCTTTCCTGTTGGAGCGCATATGGTCGACAACCGCTGGATAGTCCCCTATAATCCATATCTCTCTGCCAGATACGACTGTCATATCAACGTCGAGTGTGCGGCTTCCGTCCGATCCGTCAAATATATTTTCAAATATATTCACAAGGGTGGGGACCGTGCAACGATGGAGTTGAATCTGGATGAAATCAAAACTTACATTGATGGCCGCTATCTTGCTGCTCCGGAATCTGCTTGGCGGATCTTCCAATTCGAGACACATGACCAGACACCAAATGTTGTCCGTCTTGCAATCCATCTTCCTGGCCAGCATATGGTCGTATATAACCCAGACGAGGATCCACAATCTATTCTAGAGCGAGGAGCACAGGAGAAGACCACATTGACCGAATTCTTCAACATGTGTGCCTCTCAAACTCCTGACGGTGAAGAAGCACGGAAGCTTACATATCAAGAATTCCCACAAAAATTCACATGGAAGGAGACGGAGAAGAAATGGGTTGCCCGCCAGCAAGGTTTTGCCCTTGGTCGCATGTATTTTGTTCCACCCACTGCTGGAGAACGTTTCTATCTTCGTACTCTTCTGACCATCATAAAGGGTCCAACCTCCTTCGAAGATCTTCGCACATACCATAGTGTCTGCTACGAGACATTTCGAGAGGCTTGCCTTGCTCGCGGTTTGTTGGAGGACGACGGGGAGTGGCGCCAATGCCTCCAAGAGGCTTCTGCCATGCAAACAGGGACATGCTTGCGTTCTCTTTTTGCTTCAATCCTTATATTTTGTTCTCCCCACCAGCCAGACATACTCTGGAATGAGTATCGGTCCTCAATTTGTGATGACCTTCGCCGCCGACTTCTTCGACAAGGAATTAGCAACCCAACTGACGAGGACATCTACGATTATGGTCTCTTTCTTCTCAACAAGACTCTCCTTCAGTCTGGCAAGTCCCTTGCTGACTTCCCCTCAATGCCAACCCCTCAATATAACTGGGACTATTCACGTGAAAACGAGCTCATTGCAGAGCAGCTTGACTACAATGCTGATGACGAGCGTGCCCAGGCTGAAAGCAATATCTCACGCCTCAATGGAGACCAAAAATCTGCCTTCCAGCAAATCATGGACTCAATCGAGAATTCTCGGGGCACCACTTTCTTCGTGAATGGGCCAGGGGGTTGTGGGAAGACCTTTCTGTATAACACCATTGCCCATCAGGTTCGAAGCCAACATGGAATTATCCTATGTGTTGCATCCTCAGGAATTGCAGCACTACTCTTACCTGGGGGTCGGACAGCACATTCAGTTTTCAAAATCCCAATTGATGGTCTCACCGACGATTCTGTCTGTTCCATTCCGAAGGAGAGTTTGCGTGCAGACCTTTTGCGAATGACCAGCACTATTATATGGGACGAGGCTCTTATGCAACACCGCCATACCCATGAAACACTTGAGAGGACCCTCCGTGATCTTCGGGGCTCTGACTGCCGTTTTGGTGGGGTTACAATGATTTTTGGTGGTGACTTTCAACAAATCTTACCTGTCATCCCCAAGGGCTCCCGTGGGGATATCTTAGCTGCGTCTCTCCAGCAATCTGTGCTTTGGGCAAGTACCGAGGTCCTACACCTTCGGAAGAATATGCGCCTGGATTCTGGATCAGAGGAGGCGAATTTCGCAAACTGGCTACTTGAACTTGGCCATGGCCGCCTCAATGATACAGACAGCAAGGTTCTCCTTCCTGAACAGATGGTTTGTGCATCTGAAAACCTGCTAATTGATGCCGTTTACCCAGATATCGGGGCTATAATCCCTCCACCAGAATACTTTCTGGAACGCATCATTTTGGCTCCTCGAAATACCAGCGTTGAGGATCTCAACTTCAAAATTCTTCGTCGAATGCCTGGGGGCCTTGAGACGTTCTTTAGTGTTGACACTATTGAGCACGAGCCAGGTGCAGATGGTCCAATGACAGCCGAGAATTATATTCCGAATGAATACCTACGATCCATATCGAGTGCTGGCCTTCCTCCAGGTGAACTTCACCTCAAGCCTGGATGTCCGCTCATTCTTTTGTGCAACCTAGCACCATCCCGTGGCCTCTGTAATGGTACCCGTGTTATTCTCCGGCGTGCAAGTGGACGCGTGCTTGAAGTAGAGATTATTGGCGGAGATCACAATGGTGAACTCGCCCTCATCCCCCGAATTACCCTCAAACCATCTGGAAAATCACAACACACGTTTACAATGCGCCGACTTCAATTTCCAGTCCGGCTTGCATTTGCAATATCAATTAACAAAGCACAGGGACAGTCTGTCCGGCATGTTGGCATTGACCTCCGACAGCCTGTATTCACACATGGTCAACTATATGTCGCGCTTTCACGGGCTACGTCAAGTAATCGTGTCCATGTCTTATTACCGGAAGATGCCCATGGCAAGGCCTTGAACGTAGTATACCCTGAAGCTTTCGTAGTGTAGTATATGAATATAGATAAGTTGAATTCTTTGATTCTTCTGAATTTCACCAAAGAAAACTGCTCATCTCTTCGGTCTCAGGCTCTAGATCCCATTGCCCTCATCAGGAACATTCTCAATGGTTCTCTCAAATTCTATCAGCTTTCGATACACTCGGTAACCTATTATCTAGAATATTCCTCGCTATTTGCTCGCCACACAACTTGGATTTACGCATATACCATGACAAACAGGATCATCTTAAGCCTTCGAGAGATTTCTCAAAGTTTCCTCGACAACTTGCTCCCACTCAGCCACTGGGAGGTTTAAAAGACTGAAAACATGCTGTCTTTGTCGTTTTCTGCGCCTTCGATTTTTACGGCTCTCCATCCTATCGTTGCAAACACCCCATCTTCTGACTCTTGACCATGGTTGCTGGCTCTGCAACTGTCTTTGGCATTGTCATGCTCGAGAATGCCCGCATCATCGACTCAGCAAAGCCAAGAAGCGTCACATTTGATGCTTATGTTTTCACCGAAGATACACATCCCGACACCCCCGCCCAAGCCCTCCTTCATTACTACAACGCAAATGACCTTCAATTTGGTGATATCCAGCCTTATTTCATTATTGCACACGTACGTGTTCCTTATCTACTCAATGTCTCCAGCTAAGTTTATGTCTTCTTCAATAGGTTGCACAAATCCCCACAAATGCCACTCTTCCGCACATTGCAGACGGTTTGACAGCGAAGAACTATATATTTGCAGGCGATATTACCCTGGTACGCCCCTGTCTTTGAAACTTCATGGTAGGAATATTTTCTGATGTTTTCCCCTCAAGCTGATCCCTGCTGGCGCTGGCGTTGTGCCCGAAAACCACCTTTATGTTCAAATTGCTGGAGCGGTGACCAACCGTCAAGGTAACCAATTCTCGCTGTCCCCCGAGCAATATGTTGGCATACTCCCACGGCAAGTAACATTCCCAACTCGATGTGAAATCCGACCATCCAAACGCTGGGGTACAACGCCGCCTCAACCCCGCACTGGTTCCTGTGTAGTGGTCGGAGGGTATTTGGAACGAGTGGTTCGGGATGAGGGGTTGAACGTGGTGCGCTTTGAAGTTGATACTTCCCAGTTGGTGTTTCTCGGAAAGTCACCCATGGCACCAACCAGTAAGTTGCTTTCAAGTTGCACTAACTCTTAACTCCCCTCAAAGCTCACTGCGTATTCCTTGAAGGTCCTCAAACTCCCTCCCCTTTGAACGGGAATGGAAAGCGCTCACGCTTCACCTACCGTGAAAGCCCTTGCAACAAGCGTCCTCGCCTCGATGACTCAGATGACTCAGGTTCTTCACCGGGCTCTGCAGGGGCTGCTGCTGCAACTTCCAGCCCTTGAGTTGACAGATTTGTGGTCCCCTTTAGTACTTTTGCATTACCATTAAGATTATTCTTATTTATGTATATACTTACACCCTGTTTAGTACATTACCACGAGAATTACATTCACAGTATGCATCATGCCCGTGCGAAGCACGGATCGCTGCTAGTGTGTTCACAATACCGAGGACCTGATATTTCGGGTTAGTGACACTTGCAGACAGTATGGGCCAAGCGCAATTGCGTGGCAAGTCCGAGTCCGAGGGACCTCTCTCTGCACCACAAATTATAACCTCGGAATGGGCAAAATCTCTGGCGCCAGAGATAGTTTAATTTTTCGACTCAAATGGTGAAGTGCAAGACAGAGATGGAAGATATTGATTAACAATTCAAGTTCATAGTGAGGAGAAAAGTGGGATATGTAGCAATGATAATAGAACAATTTGCAAGATAATAAAAAACTCATTCAACCATAGAGACAAGTCAACACATAGGAGTTTCCGGTTCATCGACTTGAGAGAGTGTCAGAACGAAGGATCCCTATTCAATGGGAGTTTCCGGTTCATCATCCACTTCAGTGTCAGAACGAAGGATCCCTATTGAGCGCTAGTGGTCCCAGAATACACCCCCACCACTCAGGGTCATGCATCCAGTCAATCGACCTGAGAGCAACTATTCCTCGGTTGTGCATCTCCCATTCTACATGCCAGAGTTCGGCGATGAGAACCTGGTCCAATGTGCGAATTCGCATAGATTGCAATGTCCTCCTAGTGGTGATGATGGCGGAGGCAGTGGTGATGAAACGATCATGTCGATAATGTTGACCGCGACGGCGAGTTTTGAGCGAGGTGCTGGCACTGGCGAGGTAGATATAAGTTAGTCACTGACCGCCATTGTGAAAATCATCAACATACCGTGTAATTCAGCGTGCGCGTTGGCGTCATTTATTGTGACGGTGATTGACGTTGAGGAGAAGGGTTACGACGAGGTGCTGGCACTGGCAGGGTGGATCTAAGTAAGTGGCTGCCCGCCATTTGTGGAAATCGTAGACATGCCGTGTATTCAGTGTGCGCATGGCGTCGTTCATTGTGACGAGGATTGATGTTTAGTCAATTAGGCGTTTAGGCGTTTTGAGACGAAGATTTGGATTTGGATCGTTTGAGGTGCTGGAGGGGGGAGGTAATGATTATGAGCATTGATCCACAAAGAGCATCGAGAAGGGTGTCGAGCATGCTCACCGTATGATGACTCGCACGTCGTTGCCAAAAGGCAGAGACTGTTTAAGAGATGGAAGAAAGGAAGAAAGAGGCTTGTTGGGGATATCGTTGGAGGGGCAAGGCTTAAATACGCCGGAGGAGGGGTTTGGTCGTATTTTGGCGCTCGATGGCAAACCGTGATCAACGCGCAACGACGTCATCCACCTCTCTTATTCTTGTCATAGTAAATCTGAGTAAAGATAGAAGGATACCCCGACCTCTTTTATTCGCATCATCAAGATAAAATGGCGTCACGCACCTCTTTTAAAACCATCATCGCACAAGAGATCGGTCCATGGCCTCGACTGGCAGGTATCGGTGAAGGTGGCTGGCCAGAGC
>ML208578.1:0-16039 GCA_004369065.1 Pluteus cervinus
TACGCGACGCGACGCGTTCAGAACCATACTACGCGTCCGAGTCAACAGCGCGTAGAACCAAGATTGTTGGACGTACGGTCCGTCCTGTGGCAAGTCTCGTGCCACAATATACATACAAACAAATATATACAGTAGCCACAATTATGATGTAATAGTTTTACAATAAACTCCTTAGTTCTCGCCGTCACACCGTCTCGCCTAGCGCCGTCCAAAGTCGTAAAGACCGATTTCATCATTGGTCCGCTGCAGCGACTCGCGCTGCCATATTCAAATTGAAGTTCTTGTTTGATGCGACACACTTTAATAGCAGACTTTCTAGTCTCTAAAAAGGGTCAGATAGAAACGCCAGCATACATTCGGAGCACGGAAAAAATATTGTCAACATTGCGATGATAATGCGTCTCGAGAGGAGATCTTCTACACTTTAGCCCAGACGGCCTTCCTCTGGGCGACCCAATCCGCCAGGTGAACTTTAGCGACATATTTGTCCTTTTCCTCCACGAGCCTCTCCTCCTTTCCTTGTGCAATGAGCGCATCCATACCAGCAAGCATGTTGGCGACATCGTCGGGAACACCATAGCCCTTCCAAACCTGAACAGCTTCTGGAACTGTAATCCTCCTGTGGCTGATCTTCCTACCCAATGCCTCTGAAAATATTTCAGCTACCTGAAGGTTCGGGTCAGTAAGAAGTTGCATAAGAATATCGGGGATGACCATACCTGGTCATAGTTCAATAAGTCTGGGCCGAGAACGAATAGGTTGGGATTCTCAATTTTGCTGGTTGTAAGAGCATGGAACGCAGCACCGACGATGTCGTCGACTGCAACGAATGGTATTTTGCCATCTTGGGTGGCAGTTACCAATTCGTCTCTGTGACGAATGCTTGGCATGAAAGATGTTGCGAAATTCTCTACAGTGGGTATATTAGCTTTTAGTCCAGTATATGAATAAGAGTTGGCACACCGAAGAACCCGGACGGTCGGAGGACGCCATAGTCGACTCCTAGTCCAGCCAAGTATTCATGTATCTTACCAGGACCTGGGCCGCCTGGGCCAGTTAAGCTCGCGCTTAACAGCACGAACCTCTTTACACCTTTCGACACGGCTAAGTCGATGAAAGGTTTCAAAGGGGCGAGCATGTTAGTGCCATGAGGACCGATGAGGTAGACCTTATCGACGTCGGAGTCGGCGTTGAATGGGTTCTCAAAGGTGGACGGGTCAAACCAGTCGAGTTTGACACCCTTGAGGGGGGCAGGTGCAGAACCAGACCGTGAAGCTACGAGGACGCTGTGACCTGCGTCGTAAAGCTTCTGGGAAAGAGGAGTCCCCGTTTTTCCTGTTCCGCCAGTGATGAGGATGGTCATGATGTGCCGATTTAGGTATGAGAGGGTTGAGGTTGTGAGATGAAGGATCAGTTCCAGATTTCCATACTGCATATATACAATACCAGAATATATTTCGAATGAGAAGATACCGGACCCGAGTGTGTTGCGTAGTCTCGGCTTTCCAGGACTCCCAAAAAAAAGAAAGGTGCTCAAGACGGCGAGCTCGACTTGGTAAGTGAGAAAGCCACGTCAGCCCCTGTTCTGGGTGCCTGCCGACCGACTTGCGTCACCTTCGGCGGCTTGTTCATACTCCAGAGAGACGTGGACGTGCTGAATGAGGACGAACACAGATGACAGATCATCCTTCACGGGATCCCTTGTTGACAGATTGGCTTCCCAAGTCCTTGCCTCGCACTGGCAGCGTCGTAGTAAGCAGCAAGAAGACAGCTGACGAGCCATCCACGACTCGGCTAGAAGTTGGCCTGGACGACCTTTGCGCTGTCGTGTCGTGGCTCCGTTCATACAAGATAACTTAGAAAGTTGAGCGACATTGGTCACAAATTGGTCGAGGGGTGTGACGATGGATTTCTCTCACGCCTAGCAACCCGCGTCGTTCATCAGTTTCGCTCAGTTGCTCCCTGCTCGTCATCAGCAGATGTACTGATGGTCGGGGGATGGCACAGAGGCCATGAGCGCGGGAACGAGAAGGAGCCGGTGGCCCGCAAAACTCGGAACCCACTATACACCCACTGAGGTGACGAGCAAAGGGTATATGTATCAGGTGATAAAGATGTGAGAACTGTAAGTAAAGGGAGGGTGGGAGGGCAAAGAAAATAGATGAAGAGAATTAAGATAGAGTAAACGTGTGCACAGCGGCACACGTTGTAGGAAGTAGTGAGTACGAGGACATCATGAAACTGTTAAAATACCGCCCCTGCCTTGAGCGGCTTGAGGTCACTTGGGCAACTTGCAAGGTGTGTAGATCATTGAACTGGATTACAACCGACATCAAGTCATGTCGGAAGGTAGTGTCGACGAGTAAGTTGAAGTGCCCCCCCTCGTGGCCCTGAGAAGGATTATAATGCAGGCTGCGATGTGGATGCTCCACTGCTGACGTTACCAACCGAGCGAGGACGTGTTCTACGTTCTCAATCCACGTCCAGGTCTCTTAGAAGCCCTCAAGCTTTGCAACATCTCCTAATGTGCCCAAGGTTGGTATCGGCGTCATTTGAACCGGAAGGATCTCAGTCCATAACTCTCATCGACACCGAAATCTTCCATTCCATTGCTCAAAGCAGTCTCACTTCCATTTCGTGTCCAAAACGAGGTCAATTCAAAATTGAGCTTAAAATCCCGCTGCAGAACACTTGACTTTTGTCCAACAACCCTCTTCCTTTCTCCCACCTGCGTTGCGGTCGCCAATTCATACTCTCCGATTTTAAGTGAGTACACACACTGTCCGAGTCATTTCCAACTTGGACGATTGTTATCTGGATTACTTTCGCTATCTATTTTCTTTCTACCCAGTCTTCGTCCTAACCTGAACACTTTAATAGCTATACTGTAGGGTGAGATCCTCGTATCGGTGATATGAGCAGACTCGGAGGTAATGATCGATTCTCGGTGAGTGGTTTTCCTGATGGACTCGCATGAGCTCCAGTAATGTTCCTCTTCATCCCTTAACTTCCAATCTGCTCCCAAGGACGGACCCCAAGATCTCCAACGGCGATCCAGTTTAGTCTCCACCCGAACGTTCATACCCTCGCGCACACCCATCCTCGATCTCGGTCTTCACGGCTTCTGATCTGGAGTGAACACCTCCGGCGTCTATTCTATCCATGACCTGCCCCCCACAACGCTTCGCTGATGGTTCTAAAGGTGTGTATTAGGACTTGAAAATTGAGTGGCTGCCCCGTTATGTCCCTTTGGTGCTAGTTCTCTCAAGTTGTATGTTGCTTCCCAATAGTAGACACTTAGGTTAGTAGTGCACTGTGGTAGCTAGTTTATGTGAATATGATGATTTCGTGAAAATCTTGAATGAATCCTGGGGTTCCAACAGAAATCCTCAAGAGCATTAATATTATTTTATTCCTAGTCCTCATTGAGCTTGCCAATGTGGCCAATCTTACAGTGCTGTCAGCATCTGGTGGCAAGGACCACGAGCGTGGACATCGAGGCCCAAGCTGGTCGAGAGTCACCAGGTCCCGTAATTCAGCAACCGAGAGCAGACACAACCCCAAACAGCTTTCACGAACAAAGTACTGCGGCACCAGCACCTGCCTTAGGTGGCTTGGAGCCGAAGCGAGGTGGCTGATCGGCCGCTACCAGTATCTCGACGGTTTCATGATGGAAAGGCTCACGACTCCGCCATCGCGAAACATTGAACCTTGCTCACGTGGCCGTGGGCAAGGTTCGCCCAGTACGTCGCCGAACACTGTTTTTTTGACGTCGTGAGGACTCTCAGGCCACTGAGCTCGCTGCAATGGTAATCGATGGCCTTTTACCTCGAGAGGGTCTCCATCTCGACTTTTTCGCAGCTGTGCATCCGTTTCAACTTGTGTCCAACAACACATTCGCACTGCTTGATTCGCACTATCCGTGTGGAATTTCAGAGAACGGACAAGGCTCCTTAGGCGGTGTCGACACCTGCCTAACACCTGCCTAATAGCGCAGCATTCAACGCTCAACCCTTAACCCTGTTCAGTGAGCACTCTTCAGCCAAGATGTTGCGCACACACTACTAACCACTAACCCACCCATCAGGCTGTTCCTTCTTTTCTATCTGACCTCTTGTGGGCATCAGCTCTTGTACTGAGGTTCATGTTCTCGGTAGAGTAACTGGCAAACCCCTCCAATTCTCCAATTGAATCTGACTTGTTTCTATGATAGGACTCTACCTATCCCAACCATCCATGCCCTTATCGTCGGCATTGACAGATATCCAAAGTATCACAATCTCACCGGAGCTGTAAACGACGCCCGCAGGTTCAGACAGTTCGTCCGAAATTACCTGTTTGCCAAGGAATCGAATATTATCACCCTTTTGGACGAAGCCGCAAGCCGTCAGGCCATTCTCGACGAGTTCGAGGGGTTGATCTCAAACGAAAACATCACACGGGACGATCCGATCATCGTATATTTTGCAGGTCATGGTAGCCGAGTGGAGAAGCCAAAGGAATGGGTGGATTGGCCAACGGTGACACAAACAATTGAGATAATCTTCCCCTCCGACTTCGACCCCGCAGCAGATGGTACGGAATCTGAGGTGGGCCAGGGCATACCGGATCGGACCGTCACTGCGTTGTTGCATCAACTGTCTCAGAAGCGGGGGGACAACATTGTGAGTCGTTGCCATGCGTAATGTATCTTGGTTAACACCTAGGAACGTAGACTCTCATTCTGGATTGCTGTCGTTCGAAAAGCAACCCCGGCGATGCTCGTGATGAGACCCGTGGCACCGCAAAGTTTCCCAAAATCTCCAGTTATTGCGACGAACGAATTGTCAAACAGCTCAGGACACATCGAAGCAGCTCACGACAAGGATTTTGGGGGAAACATCATTCGTCCTATGTCCTCCTTACTGCGTGTAGGATCAACGAGCAGGCCGGGGAGGCTCGTTCGAGTCGTCACGGAATTTTCACAAGAGAGCTTATAAGAGTGCTCAGGCAGATGGATATCAATCGGCTGACGTATACTTCTTTGATGAACCAGCTGAGGATGCCCATTTGGTTCGTTCATCATACTCATTCTTCAGAATATGGTACGTAAATATGAACGTTGTTTACAGGCAGACTCCACAGTGGGAGGGACAGAATACGAGGAGACGACTCTTCAACAAATGGCGCCCAGGTGCAAACCCGGAATATATTACTGGTACCAAGCGTACCAGCCCCGATAAAGGCGAACCTCCAACCTATGTCCTCCATGCTGGAGAGATGCATGGGATTGTCCCTGGATCCACCTATGCGATTCATCTTGTCGACATTGACGAAGACGACTCACCTGCTTTCAACCCAAAGCTATGCGACGCAATTGTCGAGAATGTGGGCTCGTCTGTTTCGCAGTTGAAGCTACTCGTGGACATGACCAAGCCACCCCATATGCCACCCGTGTTCTATGGGAAATGTGTTACAGAAGGGCCAGCACAACTACTCGTTGTTTACTGCAACCGCCCAATATGGTTCAATTCCATCATCCACCCTAATACACATACAGATCTCGGGTTTACCTTGATCTCTCCACGCTCCAACCCACAATCCCTGGACCCCAAGCTGGCCGATCTTCGAATTATACGCAAGCGCGCGGATAAGCACGTATATTTTCGCGGGAAAAAAGGGACAGTGGTCAGCGAGTCCATCGGATCCGGATACAAAGCTCTGTCGTTCGAGCAGGCGGAGCGGAAGTTGAAGGATGTGATTAAGGCTGCAATATGTTTCAGGCGCCGCCTTTCCAGGCAGCAGGGTCTAGCTCGTAACAGGGAGATCGAAATCAAGTTGAAGATGAAGGTGTGGTTGGAGCTCAAAGAACTGGATCCTGTTACGGCGAAGCCCATCGGAGGAAATTTACTCTTGCTTGCGAACTCTGGAGCTCAAGCGCCAAGACAAGATACCGCCACTGAGAGTGTTCTTGCTGATCGAACAATGGACGACTTGACCGTGACATTACGAACTGGACGGTCGTACTGTGTCCTCATCCATAACGATTCTGACATTCCATTATATGCGTATGCAGAAAGCTTTGAGCCGAAGATTTTGAAAATAGGTAAGCTGCTGGTTGCTCAAACCCTGCATCTCCCGCTGACCCCTCACTCTCTATTGTGTGTTTCCAAATCCATGGTGCCCACTTGCTTCGGGAACAAAGGGTGCGGAGGACCAGCACTTGTCGAAGTTCCTCCAGAGGAATCAATACTCCGTCCAGGGTCTGGGGAAGCTGGTACAAGCCTTGTAACATTCGAGTTAGCGGAAGGGGCAACTCGCGGTATCGGGTTTATAAAGGTCTATCTATCGCCGAGCAATCAGAATTTCAAGGGTTTTATGCAGCCATCACCGTATACTTTCCCGGGGTTAGACCCGTCTAATGTTTCGAGCAATGCTAAGGATCAAAGGAATGAGGGGAATATAGTCGGCGACGCTTGGGTTGCGAGGACGATTGTCGTGAAACAGGTCTCCGAGGAAGGCAGGTATGTGTTGTCTGAATATCAGCTTCTATCGCCAACCTATCTGTATCAGCTCCTCCGCTCAGGTTGATCCACCGAGGTCACGAAATCGGCACTCACGACGGGCAGCTCTTCGTGAAGAATTACGAAACGCGGCTCAAGAGATTAAACTATTGATGCATCGTCTGGAAGTTGCCCGACTCATCTCGGAAATCGCTGACACCCAAATTCGGTTTACACAAAGTGACAGCCCTCTCACTACACGTAGAACTCGCAAACGTCAGAACCCTCCCCACAACAACCCGCGAAAACCTCCCTGCCATGAGCAGCCACATATCCCTCGCAAGAATCCGCGAAATAGTCCCAGATTCCGCATCTTTCAGCCGAACCAGGCTCGATTTATGCAGAACTGAGATCCTGCAGTTATTGGTTGAGTTCTCCTGTCCTCTTTCGAATAGGGACAGTCAAAATTCGCTTCGGTTTGTTGATTCAACACCTCGAGTCATTTCGTGGTTCTGGACCCTGTTTTTTGTGAAGGGTTCGTAGGGAATTAGTACTTTGCCGTGGCCATGTCGCGATCCTCCAATGATCCGAGATCCCTCTGCAAAAACCGGCAAGAAAAAGGCGGATAGTCGTAGCTTATTCCACTAGACTGTCGCTACAATATATTTTCAATATTTTCACTCGGTATAAGGGAATTATTCAATAACTTCAAGCAAAATCACAACAAGAATATTAGAATATTACAGTAGTGGCCAGAAGTTCGTATTGGATGTTTGAATTTGCGGAAGGGGACAACTGCGATATCGGCTTTTGCAAGATCTATTTGACCATAAAGAACTCAAATTTTAGTAGTGTTGCGCAAGAAACGCCATTCACAGCTCCCGACTTCAACGATCTGCCTAACGACACAAACACCAACATTCAACTCGAAGTTGATCGAGGAGACGGAAAAAAGTGGTTGGAGATGCCCGGGACGCCATTTGCAGCTCCCGACTTCAACAGTCTGCCTAATAAGACAAACACCAACGTTCAAGTTGATCGAGGAGACGAGGACAAAGTGGTTGGAGATGCGTGGATCGCGAGGACGCTTGTGGTGAAAAAGGTCCCTGAGGGTAAAGGGTACGGTAGTTGAAGATAGGAAAAATCATGCTAATACCCCCCGCGTTTCCTATCCGTTGGGCTATCCAGTCAGAATCAAAGGATCAGCAGCACAAAGTGATACAATACCACAAGGCATCTTTCCCATATGCGGATGAGCGTCAAGGCCACGACGAGATAATGCTCCTTGCGTCGCGGATACAACCCACCGCAAAAAGATTTGAAAAAAAATTGCACTTTCAAGACACAAGCAGAAGCACCTGCGACACATCAAGAACACTCCTGGAGTTTTGAAAAATCATTGAGTATCGTACACAATGTACACGGCATATACCTTTCTCAAAGCAAGTAAAGAATATCACAGTCCGGATCCCCGACATTCATCAAACCGTGGTCCAATCGAACCTCCAAACAACACCTTCACAATCGCATCACTCCTAAGCCGAGGCGTGTTCAACACATATCCTGACTCGTAAGGGCAGCGGAACACTTGTTGCCTGTAAGAACCAACGTTTTATACGGGCGAAAGTCAAGTCTTGATGGGAGGGTGATTCGTTCTCCCCAAGAGGACTGTAAAGTTCGCGGTTGAGGAAATGCATGAGAGCCTCGCAGGCGAGTCGGGTGTTTTGAGCTGTTGGTGATCGTTTTAACGTTGATTCTAATTCGTCAAGCTAAGAATAACCGTAAGTAAGTCTTAACATTGTCTCAACGGGATATGGGGATACGTACCGTTGATGGTTGAAGAGCGCTGGTACTTGGAGGTGCCAACAAGAGATCGTCGTAGCGGTTTACAAGTGTTGATCCAGGTTGAGTAATCGCATCTTCAATTCGGGAATGTTGAGATGCCAATTTGAGAAATCTTGTCCCAAGTCAGGAAGGCAAGCTGTGCCAGCTTACGTTGAACTTCGTCCGATACATGACTGGTGTTTTCGGGGTGTGGTTGGGATCTGCCGGCTTCTGCGTCGAGGGCAAAATTAAATTGGTCATTGATTCGAGGGGCATAAAGCAAGAATAGAGGTCGTTGAAGGATTCAACAGCCTGACATACGTTCGTACGCATCCAACGTAAGAACGAGAGTAAAAACATGTCCCTTGGTTCAAGTTGATTTAGTGGAGGAGATTCGTAAAAGAATGTCCGCCAACGGAGGTCATCATCCTGCCAACTCTTTGGATGGTTCCGTTTCCATAAGACGTCTTTCTTGAACCAGTGGAGGATAAGAAAGTCCAGCAAAGAAGAGCATAACGGCCAGTTAGTGGAGGAAGGAAGGAAATGATCTGAGGGACCTTTCGACCTACAGTATGAGCCCTTCATGACGGAGTTGTCTGATGGCCAAGGCATCCTTGAATGAAAATGCTCCGTCATACTGGAATTCGCGGAGCCATTGTAAACTCAGAATACCGATGAGGACGGTGCTGAGACTGAGAACTAGGCTCAAGAGCCAGAATATGTTGATACGGACGGAAAAAGAAGTTGGAACGAACGGCGAAAGCTGAGAAGAAGCCGTGCAGTGAAATTTTGGACTTGGGCCAAAACTTGAGCGAGCAAAACAGTGTTTTCGTCGCGTGGATCATCGAGCCATTGGTGCGATTCAACAGCGAAAGCCGTCACGGTGGCCGAGAACAACTCAGCCTAGATAATAAAAGTGTAAGATCTGGATACTAAACGCGTCGAGGACACGACATACGAATATCACTGAGAGTGGACGTTGAAGATTCTGAAATCACTTGGTTGAATTGAGGCGATAGATTTCTCTCACGCCTGCCGCGGCGTCTCGCGGCGTTCAAACGTTTACCATGTACGTCACCGAACACTGTTTCTTTTTGCAGACTGTCAAGCCACTGAACTCACTGCAATGGTCAGGTCATCGATGGCCTTTACTTCGAGAGGGATCCCGTCTGGACCTTTTCATGTCTATGCGTCTGTCAGAAATAGCACCCTTCTCTACTCCCATAACGTTCAAGTGTTTGTCAGACGAATCAACGTTCATTTTCCAATAAACTCGTACCAGCATGGAATCATCCACTCAGATCGATATTCCAGCATTGCCTGAGTACGTTCAATTTTTATTCACTGGCCTGTGTGACAGCATCCCAGCCGTCTTCGCTCTCATCATCGGTATTAACAAGTACTCAGAATGCCAAAACCTCGCCGGGGCTGTAAATGACGCCCGTAACTTCCGAAAGTTTGTTCGACAATACCTTCTCGGGATCAAACATAATCACCCTTCTGGACGAATCCGCAAGTCGCCAAGCCATCCTCGATGGCTTCAAGTGGTTAATCTTGAACGAAAATATCAAACGACGGGATGATCCAATCATCATCTATTTCACGGGGCATGGTAGCCAAGTTCAGAAGCTAGAGGACTGGGAAGATTGGTCCACGGTGACATCTATGCTGGAGATATTTGCCCTGCCGATATCGACCCCGATGCTGGAGATTCTGAATCTGGGACCGGACAAGGCATACCGGATCGTACTATTGCTGCAATGCCACACTGCACGAAACGTCCCAAAAGAAAGAAGACAACATAGTGAGTATCAGTACTTCACTACCAGCTTGTCATTCAAACGTTTCGTTATCTTGTCTGGCCAAATTGACTATATGTCATGAGTTCATCGCAACTGGTCTGCATATGCCCTTCCTCGTCGGATGTGGGACTCGTTGTGCACCGCTCTGACTGGTATGGTTAGTGACTGATAAGTTACACGAGATATGCACCTATATGCATCTATTCCTTTGATAAATGTTACTTAACTCCATTCACTTCAGGTCGTTCAGAAGCAATCACCAAGTCGGAATCGGACGTGTAATTCGATTGATGTCTTCCGGTCAAGTGCCATGAGGGATGTCACGGTCTGAAGTTATCAAGGAAAGGCGGAGGGAGCGTGGAACGGCGTCAAAGGCGACGGCGGGCGTAATGTCGCAGAATTCTCCTCTGCTCGATCCGATATGTTTCAAGACCAAGCCCATTGCGGCACACGCGGGCCAGAAATTTGTATCTATCAGAAACTTTGAAGTTGCATCCTTCAAACTGCTGCAGTAAGTCCGGCATATGAATCACACCAAAACCTCGAATTCGAATGCTTCTTCCACCAAGTCACCTTAAAATTCCATTACTCACCCCGTTTCAATATCGATAACTTATCAGCTACATACTAGGGTCGCTTTGAGCTCTGAGTTGCGTCACCATAATGCGTCTATGATCTTGCAAACTGCTGTACTTACTCCGAAGTCGGCCCTGTCCCATCCTTCTGCGGTCGGGCTTTCAATCGAGTGTTGTGAAAATGTGAAACGACTCTGCCATGGATCGAAGCCTGAGGTTGAGATTATACACAAAACAGTGCTAAACGCAATTGCAGGGATCTTGACGGTGTCAGGTGTATATATCCTTCCGAGATCAATGTGAGTGAAAATTTAATGGACATGAATATTTCTTCATCTCTGTTCTTTTCACATTTCAGAGCAGGATCACCAGATGCTGAGCTTCGTCGGTACCAGTGAAGGGACAAGACAGGATGGCAAACACGCTTGCTTGAGCAATTTCCGTTGCGAACACACAGTATTTGGAGAGCTCCCTAATTTTGCCCAGTTCATCTGATAATATTGCCGTTTCAGGCTCGATAATGGCCAAGTCGGTGCGTCCACCCCCTATGCATATTACAATTCATGGCCTGACGGACAGGCCAACTTGAGGCCAACAGATATTGTACAACTTGCAGCTGGGCAACCTTTGCCACTCTGGGATTGTACGTGGACATTTGTTAATTGTGCTCATGTGTACAAGCCTTCTATTCACCCCCGTAGTTGTGATTAGTGAACGGGGCCCGGAAATGGAGCGTTCAAACCAACTGTTACCAACAGACCCAACTCAGGGGGAGAAAATCACGAACAGTATGACCGATAACAAGAATTTTACGGATGCAGTATGGCAGGATGAGGATCACCACCTGTCCGTCCCCAAAAGTACATCGTCGTCATTCCCGGGGGCTGCGTGCAGGGCAATGAGGTCTATCTGCAGCTGAATGGGAGCGATAACAAGTAATGTAAGCTTTCTGGTGATGTGATGGCCCAAGGGCACCAGTTTTACGCGTCAGGAATGGCCGCTTCAAGTTTATTCGGAAGTGTTTCTTGCGATCGGCAGGTCCTTTACACGCACAGCACCCTTGCACTCAGAGCTCGATGCTCAGCGATCGGATAGGGTATGTTTGTCATTTTGCTTATCCTGCTTTTCCTCGTGCTGACAATTCGTGTTGAACGTTGAGCCGCCGCTAGTACAAAGCTGGTCTAGCTGTTTGCATGTTCTCGAGACACCAAGCACGTGCACGTCTCGCTGATAACAGCCTTAACCTTCATATCCTCCGTCTTGTTCCTTCATTCTGGTGGGTCTTGCTGTCGCCTTGATGCAATCCTCGTTCTCGACACTGTAGCCGTTCACCTGCCCCAATCCTAATCTGAAATCTCCACTCCTTAATCCAACCAGATGTCATTCACATTCAACCTCATTCCACTTGTCCAACCCTTCACCCTGGTTTTGAACCTTGTCCCTCGTCTCTCAGATCTCAACCCTCTCGGATCCTCGTCTAGCTCTCAAACATAACGTTCGTCTGTGAATTCAACCTACAGGCACAGTCTAAAAGCTCCTTTGAGCTCCAACAACGCGGTCCTCGGGCTTCCAGGCTTCCACCAGGCCCAGCATAATTTGGCGGTTCACTACTGCAGCGCCTTATGAAAATGTGAAGACGGCAAAGGTTTCGACGGTAATCACACCTCCGTGGAGAGATCGCACATAAAAACTACTGGCAAGCGTCTCCATCTAACTCCCCAGCGTGAGATCAATGTCAATGTCAACGGAGAATTTAATGTACGCAAACCTTCTTCATTACCGTTCTTTTCACCTTTCCAATCAGAACAGGATCACAGGCTGAGCTTCGTTACGAAGCGAGGGGACAGAATTGGATCTCCAATAGCTGCAACAAACTCGTAACCTATACAATATAGTCTACGTTGATTGGTTTTCCAACAGTGGTCACACCAGACAGATCACATTGGCGAGGCTCAGATTTGGAAAGGTGAGTTCGTTTATGTGCTCATGTCTTACTCCACCCGATGTGCGGTCTGTTCAGACCGTGACGTGGAATCACCCTATTCTAGAGGACTGCGATACATGCACTCTTGTCACGGTCGAATCCAACTTCGGCATTTGGGGTGCCATGCGAATATCATGCGGATTTCCTGGTGGTATACTCACCAAGTATAAGAGGAGGACGATTTGAGACTGGTTCTCAACATCCTCAGTCCTCTGTAGGTGTACTTCAATTGTACGCCATAACCCATCGATCCTGACACTCGCTTTTCTTCTTACGCTCAGATCAACCTGTTATCCAGTCAACAACTGTGTAAGTCACTACACAACCGTGACTACTTATATCGCGCTAATTCGGTACGAACAGGTCTCGTTCAAATGAGCGTCTCATTGTGTAGGTTTCTCCAGGTATCCCCAATTCGGGACACTTTAAACTGTCAGCGAACCGGGCGACCTCCATTCTTGCACTAGTTTCCATCAAGATCACAAGTTCACGTACGATGGATTTGATATTACCATGGTGGACACCATCGGCTTTGGTCACACAGTAGTCAACTCTCCCGTTCAAGGTAGACCGAAAAACGACTTTGCAGCCATAATAGAACTCGTCGCTGCCCTTGAAAACAGGTGAATATAGTCTGCGATGCTCGTGACGAAATTCCTGATCATTAATCATGACCACAGGTCTAAGAAGGGGCTCAAGGTGTCGGGTATTATATATATCCACAACATCACCGACCAACGGGTAAACTCGGTTGGAGTCGAGGGCTTGAACATCCTGGACACGGTGTTTGGTGATTCGACGATGCGGAATGTTTGTTTTTTGACTACTCAATGGGGTGGCAGAGAAAGCCAGGAGTTCGTTGACCGGGAGACTACCCTCAAACAAGAATTTGTGGAGAAAGTCGTGAGGGGCTCTGCCAATGCCACCTTCAAACGTTTGGACGACGGCACAGGAGATCCACTGACACAAGCACTAGAGGTTATCGAACCCATGATTGGCAACCCCCTCGAAGAGGACGGCCAGACGATCGCTGCCTTGGTTGAGGGGACGCCCCTCGTCGACACCCCCTGGGGCAAGGCTCAGGTCGACAAAATGGAAGAGCGCATTATGCAGTACAAGGCACTTGGTGATCATGGCCGGGCGCAGGAGTGGCAGCAGGATTTGGAAGGCTTCAAGCAGATGTCTTTTTACAAACAGTGCCGGAATCTCGGGGGTGCTTTGCTGGCTCCAGTGGGGCTAGCTTCAGTGGGTAAATTTCTTGGTAGTATGGCTGGAATCCCTCTTGAGGCGGTGGGTCGGACTACAACAGCAATTGGAGGTCTCGGGGGTCGCTCGCGAGATCAAGGTGGTCAGGGCCAGGATTCCAGGGTTGCATTGCCGGCTCGAGCGGGTCAAGTTCACGAAATCCCGGTTGAGGTGGGAGGCCGGACCACAATAAGGTAGACGCAACCCAAACTCGACAAGCCTCACACGTGGTGTGTCACAGTGTGACGAGGTCATGATAAGATAAGATTCTCTTAAGAGGTGTAGGTAGTGCACTTGTAACTAGCAGACCTGGTGCAATGAACATTCGTGATGAGTGTATTGTACTTTTCAGTTTGTATTTCTCCTCGCAAGGTACTTTTTTGTCTTGTCGGAAGTTGATCTCGGGCTTCGGATCTGACCACGTGCGGGTTTTCGCTACCTTCGAGCTCAAATTCGAGGGTCACAAAAACATATATTTAAAAAGTCGAAGCTACCTATTCAAGCTACTCTGTGTACCTCCTTTTCGTAGCTTTCCAAATTTCCTTGCGATCAATGTTTCTTGAGTTATTTCGCCAAAGGTCCAAATGTCACGCAAATATCACGTTCACGTGACTTTTGGCTTGTCGAGTTTGGGTTGCGTCTACCTTAGTAATAGTAATTGTAGGACTCGGGGGTGGCTTGCCAAATCAAGGTGGTCGGCAGGGTTAGGTCCACTCGTGGACGTCGAGGTGGCGGGTACTGATGCTCCGAGCAAGCCACACCACATTCATAGCTGTTGCCCAAAGTTAGCATAACGTCTATTTGCCTTGTCTGCTTTATTTATGCCTCTTTTTCGTTTCCAATACTTGTACTTGTATTTCGTGTTTGTTGAATTGATCATCATTGTGTTATCTATGGACTAGGTGGTAGTCTCGGCTGCCCAAGACTCAGAAAGGTGTAGAAGACGGGGGTAAGTGAGAAAGTCACATCGGCCCCAGTTCTGTCCGATCGACTTGCGTCACCTTCGGCGGCTTGTCTGTGCTTCATAGAGAAGTGGACGTGCTGAATGAGGAAGAACGAAGCCTGAGATGACCGACAGATCCTCCATCATCGTCGTAGGAAGGCCTTCTTGCCAGTGATAGAATGGCTTCCCGACCAAATCCGAGTCCTTGCCTTGCAGGCTCTAATTATCGTCGATTTCGCGGCCGCAGTAAGCAGAAAGCTTATTACAGTAAGAAACAGCTGACGAGCCATCCACGACTTGGCCTTGGCTAGAAGTTTCCGTTCATGCAAGCTGAACGCGTGTTGAGCTGGTCGCTGGATAGATTTCTCTCACGCCTCGCAAGCCCCGGGCCGGGCCGCGTTTATCACGTACGTCGGAACAATGTTTTTTGTCGTCGTCACCGGCGATGTGAGGACTCTCAAGCCACTGACTCACCGCCGTGATCATCCCTGTCATCTATGGCCTTTTACTTCGAGAGGATTCCTTCTGGCCCTTTTCATGGCTATGTAGCCGTTTCAACTTGTGTGCAACAGCAACACTCGCACTATTCGGATGGAAGTTGAGAGAACGGACTTGAAGGCGGTGTCGACACCTGCCTAACACCACGCAGCACTGAGCCCTTAATCCTGTTCAGTGAGCACTCTTCAGCCGAAAATGTTGTGCACACAATCACTCGTACTAACCACTAACACGCCCACAGATTGTTCCTTCTTTTCTATCCAACCTGCTGTGGGCACCAGCTCTTGCGCTGTGGTTCATGTCTTCGACAGAGTAATTGACAATCCTCTCCGCTTCTCCAATTGAATCTGACTTTCTTGGTTCTATGACAGGACTCTACCTATCCCAACCATCCATGCCCTCATCATCGGCATTGACAGATATCCAAAGTATCACAATCTCACCGGAGCTGCAAACGACGCCCGCAGGTTCAGGCAATTCGTCCGAAATTACCTGTTTGCCAAGGAATCGAATATTATCACCCTTTTGGACGAAGCCGCAAGCCGTCAGGCCATTCTCGACAAGTTCGAGGGGTTGATCTCAAATGAAAACATCAAACGGGATGATCCAATCATCATATATTTTGCGGGTCATGGTAGCCGAGTGGAAAAGCCAAAGGAATGGGTGGATTGGCCAACGGTGACACA
>ML208578.1:25053-40193 GCA_004369065.1 Pluteus cervinus
GTCACGACAGGTCACGACGCGTTTCACGTCATCGCGTGCTGCCATTGCTTCCTCGATGGCGCACAACCTTGACCTCATCCGAAGACTTTGTCGCCAGGAAGAGACCGTAGAGGAGGCTCAATCCATTTACCGCATTGCCCAAGTCAAGACAGGCCCTGGTTCTGGTTATGATCTTGGACCACACACCACCGGTTTACCAGCGATTTGTGCCTACATTGCATCGAAGAGGTGACATCGAATATCGTTTTGTTGTATATACGCTGACAGATTCTGAGGGCTCAGGTTGAAAAATACAGATGTTACACGCCAATCTGCTCAGCAGGCGTCTTGTCTGAAAGCAGCAGACTTTGAGAAGGCGTTTTATACCGTCGAGGCCGCGATCGGGGGTGCAAGGAAACGAGGACCAGTCGAACTCACGTATGAAGGCTTAATTGAAAAGTACAGCATCCCGATGGCGGCAGAAAGGCTTGTGCCTTGGATGCAGAGAGCTGAATTGGCGCTTATGCAGGTCGACAAAAAGTATGAGACTTTGGGCCCAGAGATGAAAGGAACAGTATTTCTGTGGGTGTGTAGCGCAATCAGGGTGAGTCTTCTTTCAATCCGAAGTAATCCCTACTCCTAACTCTTGTGCAGGGAAAGAAGATCGTTCCGTTCCAAAACTTCGCAGAGGATAATCGTATCCCAGTCAGAGCTATTCGTTCCATCTATGACGCAGTGACTACGGTATGTGCACCGTTAAAGGCGCAACTACTGGAAGCAATGAAGCCGAAACCTCGAGAATCCCCGTCGAAGGCTGCACATCTTTCCAGCGATGCGGACTCTGTTCCTGTGTCCCCCACAAAACGTTCACCGTCCAAGAAAACTGCCATTCGTGCTCTGCCTATGGGGGGAACCCCTCAGAAGCGCAAGGTAGCCTTTTCTGAATCGGAGGAGACATCACGGCCTGCGTCAGAAGAAATTACGACGGACGATATGTCCATGGACGTGGACAGGGAGTTGGCACCACAAACTCCCACCCATAATCGAGTCATGGCGTCACCCTCGAAATCCCAATTGAAACGAACAGCCATTTTCAGCTCACAAACAATTCCTACACCCTCTTCCTCGCGAATGCAACTCGATACGATGACTCCAAAAAGATCCCTAGCTAAAAAACCCTTAGAGCGGTTGGAGCATTATCTGGTGTCTCCGTCTAAGGCATCACCTGCGACCCCACGCCGTCGAGGAAAGCCTCTGATACCTGAAAGTGATGGGAATGAAGCAGATATCAATACGAGCGACGTGGACGCCATGGAGGTTGACGAGGTAGCTACTGCATGGAAGGACCGAAAGCAGCAGAAGCAAAAACCACGTCAGCGGTTCCGACCTGTCTATCTTGACTACAAACAGTGGAATGCGTTGGACCCTCGAGTCGAAGTGATGATGAAGACTGGCGCGTCACCGGTGACTGTGGGTTAGGTTCGCAGACGCCAATGTTTTTCGGCAGAAGCGCGGCCTTTGGAAGAATTCTCGTGCACTGTATCTCCTAGGGCTGCTACTGCTTCCCGCGACCGCATCTGCCACCTAATTATCGCGTCCATGACCAAGCTCCAGACAAATAACTGTCCGTGCGTCATAATCTACCACTTATGATCATCACGGTATTGGACGAGCTACTCGACCACGTCAATTCCGACATTAGGCTTGCGACTGCATTCCCCTGGCCATACTGTCTAGATCGAAGGTCAACGGGTTGGGGACTGGGAGAGAATAATATATGTCTGATAATAGGCCCACTAGTATTAACGTGTGCATCAGCGCACTAAATACCAATGGACTACTTGCTCCTCGACTTTCATGTGGCCAGAGACGACCATCTTGTTCGTCACCCTCGCCCTATCAACGTTTCGACGATCGAGTTCAACATGTACTGTACCTGTGTGGCCCGGCGCCGGCCGGGCAGAAAAACCGGAATCCTTCCAGTCTCAACCAAGGGTCGAGCGACACCGTCCTCGGGCTCAAAGCTTCAACGTTCAACGTTCATCTTAACCATGGTAGCTCTGAATACCTAATTGAACACCACCCCCGTCGTTGCCTGTTTAGGGGAGCCAATTTATGCCTCTTCAAAAAATGCGGAGCCTGGCACGAGGACAGTTGCAATTGTCATCCGCAGGCGCTTTCTGCAGGTGCAAATACAACACTGTATAAACCAAAGCGGTAACGGGATTCAGCGTCCATCTACCGACATCTTAGCTGAATCCTTTGTCGTAAGATGGACAGGTCTCCACCAGCATTGCACGTTCCCGACAAACCATCTGCTACGTCCACGTAAGTGCTGCCTTTCTCCCCAACTTCTATGAGGCTGAAGTAACGGGTACTAGGAACACCAATTCCTTAGCATCATTCCTCGAAAAAATTGAACAGGGCGCCGTCTTATCATCTGATGACGCACGGCGATATCTCGATGTTGCGCTTGCGTCTCCTCCTAGCGATCAACGTCAGGAGGTGCTCGTTAAGTTGGGGCGTAGCATGAGTGGTCGTGATCCCAAAAGTACGACGTTCCTGGACCTGGCGATCCTCGCATTGGAGACTGCTCTGGAAAACACTTCGACCACCCGATTTAGGGTCCCACCTTTCTTTCTGTGTGTACTCTTGTTCAAGCGCTGCACATTTCCAAACAATGCGCCCTTCATGGACAAGGCTTTCAAATTCCTCCAGCAACACTCCGCCTCTGCTATCCCGCAGGCCGCAGCAGGGAATTTGCTCCTACTCATTCTGGAAGTAGTACAATCCCAGAATCCCAGTCGATCTGAGGACCTTGGGATTGCTCTTCAGGCCGTATCAGAGCCAATTCGGTCACTTGCCAATCAGCCTTCCCTTGACCTTCAGGCGATACTTACACTAATGGGATGGGCCCTCCTAGCCGCAATTCGGGCACCTAGTTCTCCGCATACACTGTCGCTGGTGGATTCGGCTTATCCTCATCTCTCTCTGGCTTTACCACCAGCACAGCACGCATCTTACCTCATGCATCGAGCAAGTGTCTATGCTTGTCAGTCTTCCCGAACTGACGGACCTGGCTTCGTCGCTGCTATTGAGGCCATCGAAGAAGCAAGGCGTAGCATTTCCACAACGGACACCTCTTCCGTCGAGGTGTTATGTCAGGCTTTCACAACACTTCCCATCCTAACCCCAGATAATTCCCAGCACATCCATCTACTCTATCCCTTCGTCCAGTGGGCCACACCACTACTACAGGTGGATTCCCCTGTGCATAAATGGTTTCTCATCAACAGAGAGTCTGTGATCATGTTCCATGTCCGCACTCTGTCCCCTCCTTCGGAGTTGGGGGATGATGTGCCAGAAGAATGGATTCATCTCATTTTATATTGTGCTACCTGCATGACATCACCTGTTGAACTCGATGCCCAAGACATCTCCTTCATCCGAAGCCAAATTTTACAAACTCGGTCAGATGTTATACGTGTACCACGGGTACAGATGAGGGAGTACCCAGCAGGTAAGTTTTCTTCCTTTCCCCTGTAGCTGGATGCTTATGTAGCCCCCAGGTGCAGTCCAATTAATGGCCAATGCAGTGGCCCATTCGATCCTTCAGACAGAGCCTTCCGCTTCACTCCATGTATTACTCTCTTGTGTCTTTGCCGCGTTTGTTGCTCGTGCAATGGAAGTCCCAGCAGCAATGCACGCATATCGCTACGTCATGGCAAATCTCCATACTGCCATTGACTTGATGCTCCCAATCGCAATGAGATACCGTATGGATCGCGTTGTCCTTAGGATCATACCTGATGCTGTTTCATACGCAACAGAACTTGATCGACACGATTTAGCCCTCGAATGGGCTGACCAAGGTCGTGCTATGATTTGGGGCCAACTCCTTCACCTCCGTTTCCCTTATTCAGCAGAACTCCCTGACACTTTGGCAGAGCAGTGGGCCGATGCGACAACCCAGATGAACACATCACAAACTATCGAGGTCCCATCCGAACCAGCCTCTTTTGACTTGGAAAGTTTTCAGTTGCGAAGCCATACTGCACGCAGATTACAGACACTGATAATGGAGATCAAGAAGCTCAACAATCCCAAATTCAATCTCTTCTTCGGAGGCAAGACGTTCGAGGATATTCGGTCAACCGCCGCTATCCTCGGCGGACCGATCATTTTCCTCAATGTCAACCGCTACGCCAGCAGCGCCCTTGCAGTTGTCCCAACCATCGAAAGTGTGATCCATATTCCCCTTCCATCAATCGATTACAAGGTTTTGACGGCTATACAAACTTTATTCAGTCAATACATAGCCAGCGGAGGTCGAGGAGAAGAATTTACACTTGAAAGGATCGGTAAACCAGTGAAAGCTCCCGATCCGCCGCCCATCCCACCTCACGCTTTTTTATCCTTCCTTGAGGTATTGCGATATCTCTGGGTTTATATCGTCAAGCCAGTACTGGATGTTCTCAAAATCAAAGTAAGTATGTTAGGCTTTCCATCTGCTCTGCAAGGTCGATGTAGCACTTTCCAGCCGTCTTCCCCTGAATCATCTGAACAACTTCCTCGCGTTTGGTGGAGCACTTCTGGCCCTCTTTCTTCCTTACCTATCCACGCTGCTGGTGAATACGACAAGGATGAATTTGAAAACAAAACCTCCGATTACGTCGTATCCTCTTACATGCCGTCGACATCTACCATTCTCTATGCAACTCGTTCAGAAGAAGAGAAACCCAAGAGTTTCCACCTGCTCGCTGTAGCTAATCCTGAAGGTTGTGGACTACCAGGAACCGAAGGGGACCTTGAAGCCATTAACACCTACGTTCCCAATTCCCAAGTAACGGAACTGAGTAAAACAGAAGCAACCGTTAAAGCTGTCAAACGAGATATCGAACAAGCAAGCTGGGTTCACTTTGCCTGTCACGCAAAACAAAACACAGAATCGCCACTTGACAGTGCCTTCAATTCTCGCAAACCATGCCCGTCTTACTCTAACCGAAATCACAAAACTTTCACTCCCCCATGCCGAATTCGCATTCTTGTCGGCCTGTCAAACTGCTCAAGGGACAGACGATAATCCCAGTGAGTCTGCACACCTTGCCGCGGGGATGCTCGTTGCTGGGTATCGCAGTGTGATTGGATCGATGTGGAATGTGCGAGATGATTGTGCGCCACAAGTTGCTCGAGAGGTTTATAAGAGGTTGTTTGAGAATGGGAAGCCGGATTACAGACGGGCGGCTTATGCTTTGCATGATGCTGTTCAGGCATTGAGAAAAGAGCCGGGTGTCAGTTTTGGTTTGTGGGTGCCTTTCATCCATCTTGGTGTTTGATGGCTATAATTTGCTACGCTGTAAAATCTTCCAGTGGCTGATCGACCTGCCAGTAGGAATATACTGTATTTTCTGGTAGGAATCCAAGTTCACCTTCTGGTCTCGAAGTCGCGCACATTAGAAGAGATTTTGTACCGTCGAAAACAGTGCACGATGAGGTCAAAATGTATCAGAACTTGAATGGGATGAAGGTGCCAGTGCGATACCCTCGGAGTTCATAACTTTTGAGTTCCACTGTATGACCTTCTTATACTCGACTAACGTCAGAAGATGGCAGAAAATATTCTGACTCAAAGCACTCAGCTGCGCTTGCTGGGTGTAGTATATATATGCCACAGTAAAGACTGCGAAGAAGGCTCAATAAGAGCTCGGTAGCGCTCCCGAGTCACAAGGGGTCACAAGCACGACCCAGAGAACGTGATCAGACGCGATTGTGATATCGCGTGGACAAATAAATACAAAGTCTGCTGAGACCTATAAGAACGCGACGACTCACTTTTCCTTCCTTTCCCAAGGTTCTTCCTTATACTCTCAACTACATCCAACAATGACCAAAGGTTCCAACTCCAGCTCCAACTCTGGTTACACCGTCACCGGCTCTGGCACCAATGACCAGGTATGTCGCCTTCGCCTCGTTGTCGTCGTTCCGGGGGCATTGACGCGTTTTTCTGTAGGGCAATCATTACTGTACTCGCAGTGACTCGGGTGGCAGCGGTTACCATTACTCCAACACGTATGTTTTCCCGTACGCTCCTGACGGCGCGTACGAGCTCACATATCCGTTGCAGCAACGGCAGCTATTATTATAGCAACTCCAACGGATCTACTTACTATGACAGTGGCAGTGGCTATAGCCAGTACACGTCCCCCAGCGGCCAGACGTACAAGGGCTCTGGTGGAAAGTAAAGGGTCTTGATTGATTGACGCGTCATGAGGTAAAGTGATTCCTTTAACACAATGGCTTATTCCTCGATGTTCATGTTACCGCACATATGGTAGTTGCCCCTCGAAGCCTTTCTGTGGTCTTTTATATGTCTGCTGAATGAAATATGTCGACTGTTTTTATTGATCTCTGCTACCTACCCCTAAGTCCAATTATTACGTATACCGGGATCACTTCCGAGCCCATGACTTTGATAAGGTCGCTAACGATAAGAACCCGATAAGATCGCATTCTGTCCAAGAACAACCTTCCAGTTGTACCTGGGTTATTGCTCCACCTGCAAATCGCTCGGATAAACAAGCGGAAGGGCTTGAGGTACTGTAACTTGAACACTCTCCATCCAGTGTCACAATTTTCCCCGGAAATTCCGTGATTCGTCCGCTAACTATCTCGAACGTGGGGTGGAAGTTTGATAGCTTACATGTTTGATGCTCTATCATACAGTGATGAATCTAATGCTACGAAAGGTAAATACAGTGGGTCATTTTGATAGGGCGTTTGGCACGCGGTATCGTTAGTGTGGAAGGGGAGGCAACAAGCGAGCTTTACTCTGCATGATCAAGCCTGAGGGTGTCTAGTTGGGCTTGAAGAGCACGTCTTGCCCGCTGCAACTCAACTCGATCGGCTTCTGCGTCGTCCAATACCTCCCTAAGTTCTCGTACTTGTGCATGAAGAGCAAGAATTTGATTTTGTTGGTCGGTTTGCGCGGCCGTCGAAGCGTCGTATGCTTTGTGAAGGTCAGATATTGTACCCTCTAATCGGTCCTTCTCGCTTTTCCATCCCGTATTTTGACGGACTTCGTCGTCGTATTGCCGCTGCACTCTATCCAGTTCGGATTTGAATTTTCGATTTTCTTCGCGTTGTCTAGTGAATTCTTCCTGTTGTGAACGAAGACCTGGTGGGGATATTAGAACTGTGTACATTGTTTGTGGCGCAGAAGAACTAGCCTTGTGTCATTTGGTCGAATTGGGCTATGAATATATGAATGGTTGGTTAGCATCACGATCCAATGACGTAGAGTGAATTCACTGACCTTGATACCTCTTCTGAACCTGGTCCCCAGAGAAATCACGGTCATTAAGAGCCTTAAGATGCTCCTGTCGTTCCACTTCGAGCTCCTCAGCAAGATCACGGCGGAGTTGTGCTTCAACCTCCAGTCTCTCCTCTGATTCACGTAATCCTTGCTCAATAGTGAAAGCCCGTTTCTCTGCTGCTTCTCGGAGCGCTTCAAGCTCAGTAGCTCTCCTAAGGGCTGCAAAAGGAGGGTGATGTTATAATAGATACAGAACGAATAGTGGTGCGTCATACCAGTGGCTTCAGCTTGAGCTGCTGTTTCTCGGTCTAGTTCGACGGCGTCAAGGCGTTCTTGATACGCCCTCTCCCTAGCTTGATGGGCTTCAAGGGTAGTTCGTAACTCTATAAATTACGTCAGTTTGGCCTTCACCAAGAGAATGACAACATTTACCATTTAGAGTTGAGCTGGACGTCGACGCTTGAACTTTTTCGTTTTGAAGCCGTTGCTCGAGATTTTGCCTTGTATCTAGCCATGGGGAATGTGTCATTCAAGGTTACAGTGTAGAGCGAGAATCGAAACTACCTCGAGAAGAAGTCTGCTCGCGTTCAAGCTGTTCGCGTAGCTGAAGAACTTCAACAGATAACTGTTGTCTCGATTGGGTGAGTTCCCTCAGTTGATTGCGCTGTGCTTCAATCTCCTCCTGTGATGCACGCTGCTGAATCAACTATAATCCCGCCTCAGCGACAGTCAATCAGGGAGGGAACAGAGAAAACCATACCAATGCTTTTCGGGATTCCTCAAGACGAGCATAGTTCTCCCGTTCCGAATCAATAGTGTCCTTGAACTTCCTCCATACACCTTGAATATTGTCAGTTGGACCTGTCTCAACCATACGACGAGCCTTTGCTTCTTCGTTGAGGAGCTTTCCCAGACGGGCATTGTCCTCTGCCACTTTACTTCGGTATTGGAGCAAGAATTGTTTCGATCCATCACCGTGATCAAGTTCCGTAGATAATGTCCGTAGCGATGTTTCGAGATGTTGCCTGACCCGGTCTGATGCAGACATTTGGACGTCGAGGTTCTGGACGTGTTGTTGTAGGGCTGCAACTTGTCTGTCGGGGGAACGAGAGCGCTTAGGAGTATCAGGATTTAGCTGATGCTTGGGCTTTGATTTGGAAGGGGTAGCGAGAATTTGGTGGTTCGGTTTCGAGCGCAGCTGATGCATAATGGCCTCTGTCTCCCGTTCCAGTTCGTCTTCTGCAGCATCTAGCCCTTGGTGTAGTTGTTGTGAGAGATCGGCGTCAGCGATTCCATTGGTGAGGAGCTGTCGAAGGCTTATGCGCTGTTGCCGCATCAGGTCACTGAGGCTATGGGCTGCTGATACTGCAGCTCGATTCTCGGAGTCCATCAGTTGATTCTCTAGCTCCGCAATCCGCTTCTCGTACTCGTTACGAGCACTTGGTGGAACATTAGGAACGTCAATCTCGTTTACGAGCACCTCCAACTCCCCCTCGAGTCTGTTCTTGGTTTTGACCGTCTGATCAAGCGTGTGCGATAGTTCGGCGTTTTGTTGTTGAAGCTGCTGTACCTCGCTTTGGAGACGATGGGCCTGTAACTCTGCGACGTCTTTTGCCTTGTGGGCGTCAACTCGGGCAGCGGATAACTTCTCTTCCTGGGCTTTCATAAACTTTTCTCTGGCTCTCAGCTCGAGGCGCTCCCGTTCAATGAGGCGCAGCGCATCCTCGGTTTCCCCTGTCAACCGTGATTTCACTTTTTCCAGTGACCGAATATATCCCTGGTTCTTTTGCAGCTCCAATTGCGTCTCTTGCAGTTGACGATCGGTAACACGCTTAGCCTCTTCCAAAACGTGAACGTGCTCGACGATGGTCTTATCTTGACGAGACTCGAGCTGCCGGACCTCCCATTCCCGTGATTTAAGATCGTCCAGCGTCTTCTTGAGTTCTTTCTCCAACCTGGCGTTATGATCTTTGACAAGCGCAACGTCCATTTTGTAAGCAGAAATCGCCTTCTCGTATTGCATCCGCTTGGAAGATTCACCCTCCAGCTGCGTACGGAGGGTTTCGATCTGGCGTGTATGACTCTCTTGGTCTCGTTCAAGCTGAAGTATCGCATCCTCGAGTTCGAGTGTCTTGGTCTGAGAGGCAGCTAGCTGGCGTTCAAGTGACTAAAGAGAGTCGTGGTCAATTTATGGCTATATGCGGCCAAAATATCATTACCTCCTTACGACGGACGGTTTCGTTCATCTCCTTTAACTCCTCTGCTTGTCGCGACCGAAGAGCATTCAGCTCCGACTCCGCGCTACGCTTTAGTCTTTCAAGCTCGGAAAGACTCGACTTGAATTCGGCAAGTTGGGTTTGACGTGTTTGATCCTGGTTGGATAGAGTATCGTGTTCTCGCTTTAGGGATTGGAGCTGGCGGGCTGTTTCATCTAAATCTGAGCGCAATTTAGCTTGCAACTCCAAGGCAACATGTCGCTCATCCGCCAGCTTCCGGGAGATCCCTGCATGTTGAGCTCGCAGGGCGACCAGTTCTACCTCTTTCCCCTTTTCAACCTCCAACCTACGCGTCTCCTCACTTGTCTTGGTCTCCATTAATACACGAAGCTCATCGAGCTCTTGTTGGAGCTTCAAACGAGAGGAAGACTCCTGTTCCCGCTCCTGCTTCTCTTCGCTCAGCTCCAGAACAAGGCTATCCACCCTCCGCTGCAGGCCCACCATTTGACGCGCGGACCCGTCAGAATCTGAACGAAAAGTGTCGATCCGCTCGTTCAGTTTCACGATTTGATCTTCCTTCTTTCGTAGCATGGTTGAATACTCGGTCGCAGTTCGGGTCAATTCCGAGAGTTGTTCTCGTACTTGTCGGTTGTTCTGCTCAGATTGGTCGATTCGTTCTTTAAGTTGCTCTCTGTCACGGAGTTCAACAACAAGGTCAACAGGTAGAACAAGGAAGAACATACTTGTTACGAATTTCAGCACTGAGCCTCTCCTCGTACTCACGAGACGAGGTCTCCATCCTCTCTCGGAGGCGTGCAATGTCTTGCAATCCTGAACTTCGCAAGACCTCACCGTCTTGATGCAGTTTATCCAGGTCCGCATGCAATGCTTCGATCTCATTGTTGCTGGCGGACAGCTGCTCCGTGAGCTCCTCCTCTCGAGCTTTCCAACTGGCTTGCTCTGCATCCAACCGTGCAAGATCGTTTGAAGCTTCGTCAAAAGCAGTTTGTAGCCCACTTTTCTGCTGGTCGTTCCGCTGCTGAAGGCTAAGGACTTCTTGCAGCTTGGCCTCCAAGGCCTCGTAATCTTCGTGAAGAGACCTCAATTCTTCCATCAACTCGCCCTCACGACGTTTGCTTCGCTCGAGTAAACTGTCTTTGTCCAGAGCGAGCTGTCGTTCTGCCTCCAACGCGTCTTCGATCTTCTTCTTCTCTGATTCCAGTGTCATCTTGAGATTCTGCAAGGCCTCGCGCTCTTTCTTGTCACGCTCCGCCCTTTCCCGTATGACGGCAAGCTCAACATCCCTCTTCCGGAGCTCTTCGTCGTTTCTAGTAGCGGCGAGTAAAGGACGAACCTAGATGTCCACACGCATATAAGCACGTATACACTTTAATATGAGAAGGTATCTTACTTTAGTGTACAATTTCCACCAGGGCCATTCTCGCAGTTCCCCATATACACGTGCATTTCGTTGAATAGTCCGTATTGCAACAGCACGATTTAAGATCTTCTTCATATGCCGTCTCGAACTCCACATCCGAGCTGCAGCTTGGAACTTGGAGAAAACGTCAAAGAGTAGTTTATCGCGGAGTTCCTCCAACTCCGCGAGAACACCGGCTTTGAAGAAGATCTTCGAAGTCCCGATCTTGAACGTCACGTCGTCGAGTTCCAGTGCGTTAACCATACGGCGACACGCTTCACGTCCGTCCATATACCCACGTGGAATGATTCCTGGAGTCAAGACCTCGTAACGCTGTCTAAACTCGACGAAAGGCAGACGATTAGGATATCCTAACCGAGCGATACGAATACCTTCCAACACACCGTTACAGCGCAATTGATCTAGAACGAGTGGGACGTCAATCCGGAGCGGCTTTTTAAGGGCATTGGGGACGATGCAACGAACGAAGTGTGGCTGAGTAGCCTGCAGTTGGGCCATAAGACTGGCGAGCTGCTCTTTATGTCGCTGTGCCACAGTTCGGAAAGCACCCTTCTTGATACCACGTTTCTTCGCAAAGGCAGACTGACGAGCACCATAGGTTGGAACGGTGTCACCATAGTCCTGGAATAACGAGGCCACGAAGGGTTCTGAAGAAGCGGCCATGACCTTTGCCAAGTCATCGTTGAGTGGGTCTTTGTTCTTTTCAAGCCATCCGTCTGTTCGATATTCGACTTTGGCAGCATAGTGCTGGACAAGGAAGCCTTGGTCGAAACGAGACCTTCCGTATTTGCTTCGTCCAAGATGCTGTGACTGCTCGTCGCCGGCGTCCGAGTTGCCCGCCCACAAGTGATGGAGCTTGTTGGTGAATGTTAGATCGGTGGCTTTGGGCATGATGCATTCTTCATCCAGACAGCTCAAAATGCCAATGACACTCCCGCTGATCTCAATGAGATCAATTGTGGGCTGGAGGTCGAGTCCAAAGTTGACATAGTCCCATTTGATTCCTTCTCGAGTGTATTCCTCTTGCTCAAGGACAAACATATGATGATTGAAGAATTGCTGTAGCTTCTCATTCGTGAAATTGATCAGGAGTTGCTCGTAAGCGTTAATTTCGAAGATCTCGAATCCGGCTATATCCAAAACACCAATGAAGGTTGATTTTGATGTTGGACGGTCGAGAGCACGATTTATGCGATCTACGAGTGATCCAAATAGCTTCTCGTAGAGGGTTTTGCATAAGGCACCAAGCTCTTCCAGGGCCTGCCGCTGTGTTCGTGTTTGGGTCACCCATTCACGTCCCGCTAGGGTGCGAGGCCGAAGGATAGCGCGGGTGAAATCCGCGATAGGGAGACCCAGCAAGTAGCAAATGCGCTCGGCTTGAGCAGGGTCAGGCATAATGGCGTCATCCCCCCGCGTCGATGCTATCTGGATGTTGCCGATGTGGAGAATGGATGCAATGATCCTGAAAAGATCGAATTGCTCGGTCTCGTTGAATCCGACGACATTCAAGGCGGCCTAGAAACCAATAAGTTGAATGCAAGGGAAGGGTGCAAGAGTTCAACCTTCATGGCGTACCACTCCTCTCGGTCATCAATCCCCTCGACCTCGCGTCTGCTCTTGTTGAGATACCCATAGTCTTCTGTTCCACCCGCGAGGAGCAATTGACCTAAGAAGCTTCAAAACATTGCGGGAACACGAACGTGTGAATACGAACCTTTCAGCATATCATCGGCCGCATATATTTGGTAAAAGATATGGAAGCTCCTCTCAGCTTCACTCCGAACGACCACTCGACTTTTCTCCAGCAGATACCAATCGATATTGGCTCCAGCGATGCTACCGTCGGGAGCGAACATAATGCGGACAAACTTCCCAAACCGACTAGAGTTGTTATTGCGTTGAGTCTGAGCGTTCCCAAAAGCCTCTAGAATAGGGTTGGCCTGGAGAATTTGTCGCTCCAAGAGACCTAATCGCCCCTTCGTCGCAATTTGCGGGTTGCTTGAGGATGTGGACATGGTATGCGAATGACCACGGCGCATAGAGGTGCTCCGAGGGAGTCCAATCGCAGGCATGGTAGGAATGGCTCCCGGTCCACTAAGGGTTGGTGTCCTCGAGTGGGTAGGAGGATGCACTTCCGTTGCAATGGCAGCAAGGTATTGAATAACCTTCTTGGTACTTTCGGTCTTGCCAGCACCAGACTCTCCACTAGGATCTCAGTTAGAGAATGCATGTGGGAATCACCAGAACACGAACGTTATGAGAATGCTCTGATTCTCTCTCTCATCCCCCATGTTTATCCATGCCCGTTCTGCTACCGCAAAGATATGTGGTGGATTTTCATCCCGACGCTTTCCCCTGTATTGCTGGATTATCGCGTCCGTGTACAGGGGTAGACTTTGGTACGGATTTACGGCCACTAAGAACAACCCAGAATAGGTCTTTATCAAGTGAATAAATAACCGGAATGGGGCAGGCGAGGACTCACATATATGGCACCCGAACCATACCTCAATCGTAAGTTGTGGACCACGCTGGCCTCGTTCAAGAATGTCAAATCAGCGATGTCCTCAACACGATCAAATTTCGGTGGGTTCATCTTGAACAATGCGTGTAATGGGACACGCCGCCTCTTGACCATGACTGAGTTGAGAAATCTACAGCCCGGAAGAAAATCTGTGTACTTCTCGTCCAGTTTCCAAAATAACTTCTGCGATGTCTCCTTCTTCACGTTCAACCCAACCAGCTAGGTACCCTTCTTTGGCATCTGGAATCCAGACTCGTTTCAATTCGACTCGAGGCACCTCGTCAATTTCGGATGGGGCCGACATCGCGGCCGGATGTGGGTACAATCCCAAGAGTTCGAGTATCCGAAGCCCTCTACCAGTTGTCGAGGACCCTTAGTGAGACTATATCAGTCCTAGGCTAGCCGATACGGATAATTCGCGAGGATGTTGAGTTTGCAAAAGTTGAACTTGAAAGTTTGCAATCGCACGCGACGCGTTTTCGTCGCCAAAACAAGAAACTATCTCCCATCCGCCAAATACGAGCTAGCGCTGGCCGTCGGGCTGATTCCTCCTCGAACGCTGCGACCTTGCTACTGCAAGCGTTGGGTGCTGCCTTCTCAAAGGCCTTACATCCTCGATTCTCTCGCTCTTGTTACCAAAACAATCATGGGATGCATGTCGCGCAAGCTCACGAGGGCACGGAACTTTTGCGGGGAAGCAGCAAAATCACCCTGCTGGATCAGCACTGAGCCACTGTCGCATGGTTGAATCGCCTACTTATCTTCCAAGAACTGGCTATCTAGTTGTTCTACTCGAGTATTGCTCCGCCTATGGCCTTTAATCGGATAAAGTTGTCACTGCTATTGCCTGGACAAAACTAGGCCTGCGCTGGCAATGGCAGGAGACGCGACTGGATTGAGGTGAGTAAATTGAAATTCAGCGCATGCCCATTTGATAAAGAATCCATTATGTGGCAGCTCTCGGAGCTTGTTTTGACGGGTGCTTCGACTAGGACCGCGTCAATTGCAACCGACATCGCAAAGAAGCTATATATGACCTCACCCATTTGCCAAGAATACCTGGCGGCTCATTAAACTTACTAGACTCCGGACATAGGTTGGATGTCATTTTGGAGCGGAAAATCTCCCCGTGTGGAGGCGGTGATCGATGTCTGTTCTCTTATATCCGCGTACCCCAGCTCTTGCGGTAGAGAGAATGGGGTATCTGCAAGACCCATACCTTCCAATACATTACAAGAGATTCCTTGTCGAACGCTTGCAAGCGGATTTTACCTTTTCTCAGTCTCTGCTCTCGACTCAGGACAATGCTGCAAGGCTGAAAAACAAGAATAAGGATAACCTCGGACGCATCCTGGATCTATTCCGGTCAAACAGCAGTGGATGTGACATCCCCTTCTTAGAAGGCATGCGAAAGCTTGTTCTGCCGTCTTTTTCGAAGGCGGGGATCTAATATTAGCACTGTTTCACCGAATGGACCCCCTACCGATGCACGCTGAATGGTTCCGTCTCCTCAACGCAAGGTCTTGAGTGCTGCGTAGCTCGAAGTCTGCTGCCGCACGACATTCCGAAGAAATGCACCAAGGGCGTATGTTCCTAACAGCCACGCAGCTTGGAGGTGATGTCTTTCCGGTTTTTATCCGTTCAAGAGTGTATAAAAACTGGTCGATT
>ML208579.1:0-40168 GCA_004369065.1 Pluteus cervinus
GGTCATGCAATGACGACGGCGACTATCACCACTGACACGTCGACTCAATGCCGACCTCGTCCAACGACAGCGCAACAGGACCACGACACCACCGCGAACGTTGTCGAACTATACATCGTCGCCTCTCTCAACAACCTCAACCATGGCTCCGTCGCACTCGACTATTGCGCAATCAATGTCAACTCTATAACTTCTTTCTTTTTGGTACAATTCTTCATCTGACAATTTCTCCAGCCATCACCATTTCACGTTACAAGTCCACAATCATTGCGAACACAAGGTATGTCTACATTTCCCTTCCCTTATATAATGTCTCACGCAAACGAAGGATCACCGTCTCTCTTTGGTTCCCGACAATAACAACAATGGTATGTTTTTCACCTTCATTTTACATTCCGTCATGTCATGAGCTCACTCCGGCATCAACAGCAACCACCACGACCGTATGCGGATCATGGCAATAACACGGCCATTATTTGACGATAAAAATTGTAAGTCTTGCCCATCCGTTTCTTGTTCCTGTTCTCCGTCTCGACGATGTTCTCTTCTGTCTTGTATCTTAGTCGACCCCATCCTCGAGTATATATACCATCAATCTCATAGATAGACTTAAGTACTACCTACAGGCTTCATAATGACATCTCGTGAACTATCTTTGAACTCGAGGGAGCTACAGTGGTGTGATGTGAACTATGAAGAGATAGTAGACTCTGATATGAGCTCTATCGTGAACTCTGCTGGACTACCACTGGCTATAGTAATTATATTGTGTCTACTTTATATCTAGATTCATCTCATGTCCATCTATATAGACCTATGGAGCTTACACAGAGTTGAGTCTAGTTGTCCCTAGCTCTGGACAAGCCAAGCTATGTAGCTTGCCCTAGATATGGGTGAACTACCTAGGTCTAGGTAGTTGGAACCTAACTAGGAGGCTACAGGGGCTACCTAGCTTTGTATAGCCCAGAATAAACTGCTGATGTAGTCCATCGGATTGCGCAGATTCGCGTGATATTCTCTCTTCCCGATGCAGCCATCAAGCAACTCTTCAATTCTGGTGTTCATGTTCCGGAACACTTGGCCTACGTCGAGTGGTTCTCTCCGTTTCCCCGGGCCCCAGAGCCTGATCACTTGTTATACAAGATTTCGCGGTCCACCAATCGAGACGGCACCCGTCTTGCAAGTATTACCTCGATCGATACCATCGTGCGAAGTGCCCACCTTTTTCCGAGGTTTGGTAGTGTCGCTCCTGCTCAGTGGACATCAAGTACCGTCCTCGAGGAGTGTTCAACATTCTTTGTAAATTCGTTTATGGACCCCCAACTGTACACAAACTTTGTGTAAATATTTACCACCCCCTCGAAATTCTTTGAGCTGTCCGAAATCCTGTGAGTAATATCATAAAAATAGTGAGCATTTCAAACCCCCTCGCCACAACATTGTAAAATTAGTAAAAATCGGCACACTTCTACGAAATTACAGCAAATTCAGCAAATTTTACAGATGAGGGTTTTCCTGATGTGGGAAATGTTTTGCAAGGTGGTGGGGGTCGAGGAATGTACGGCCGTGGCAATAGCGTCTTTATCCTGATTCCTAGCCCTACAAGTTTACGGGCCATTTCATAATCATTCAAGCTCGGGTCTTGACGGAAAACAACCAGCAAGTCACTAGCTCTGGTCACAGCTAATTTCCATTCCCGAGTGGTCTGAGAGCCAAAATCAAGGACATACAGCCCTCCGATCAGTCGATATGGACGGACCCTCTTAGCAAGTGAACTCTGTGAACCTTGAACAAGATCACTTGAGGCTGCGGCTGGTCTGCGTTGGTGTGCAATGTCCAAAATAAACTCATAAGCCGCGAGGATGTCATCACTTTCATAGAAGTCGTGTCCTTCGGGGGTGCGGAGTCCTATGATCCGGTAAAAGGTATTTTTCGACCAGGGGATGGCGCCTGTTCCTTGTGAGGTTGGCTGAAACCCGTAGAACGTGGAGAGAATTCCAGCTGTTTCATACTGGGGCATATTTACCTCAGACACAACAGTGTGGCTAGGTGGTGGAGTTGGTGGTGCAGCAATATCCCTATCATACAAGCGGGGGTTGTACTCGATGTCGTCGTCGTCGTTAGGGGATGGGCATGTCAACCTTTGAATATCCTCGTCCTCGGAATGTTGGTCTTCAGAGGAGATTGGCCAACAATCCCATTCATTATATATAGAATTATAGGCCTTCTGATCATCACTGTAATGTGAGAGAATCATGGTGCGTTCTGAAGAGATTACGGGACAGCGTTCGAACTCGGCAGTTATGTGATTCTGTCGCCATTCGAACACCGGTGCATTGCATGTCAGTGGGTTGTGAGTGCGCTCCAACCGCTGCTCCCTTTCCGCAGGTGTTTCTATAAGCAACCACCTTTCTTCATGTATCTGTCGTTCTTCGAAAAATTGCACCCATGGGGAGGCTTTGGGCTTGCCAATGTCGGTACTATCAGTGCTTGGAGATGGTGAAACTGGCTGTGATATCTCCGTGGATACTCCCTGTGGTGCGTATCTGGCTAGTTTTGGATCCTGCAGAGCTGCGTCGGATTCCCGTTTGGTCCATAAATACCATACAGGAATGTGACGTTCGAGAAACCATTCAACAGGTGGTTGATTAGGTTGTGGTTCCAAAAGGGACAAGAAAACACCTGCTCGTTCGACGGCTTTGTTCACCTGACAAATTTGGTGAAACTGAATGGCACGAACTAATTCGCAGTCGAGTCCCTCCGCTGGTAGAAATTCACACCAATGAGGAACGCGCGTGAAGGTAAAGTTGGCTGTGCAGGAAGCCTGTTCCTCGCCGACACATGCTAGATACGAGAATAAGGCTCCCCACAACGTGAACCAGTCCCGTGCACGGCCGGTTTGGCGACGTGCTGTCCGGTGATGCGCAAATGTATCATCGTAGAGATATGCGCTCGGCGCATAGGGGCGGATAGCTGGCGCGGATATGCGCTTCATCATCACAGAGGTTGACCAATAAAGAAAGTGCTCCAGCCGTTGCCATTGATAGACGAGAAATCTATCCAGTGAATGTCTGCCTGTATCGTCTGCAAGGAGGTAGGTAGAGCCGGAAAGGCAGTCAAATGGTACATTCTGATAGTCAGGGGATAGCGGAACGAACGACAGCCAGCCGTGCGCATCGGTCCACCAAAGCGGCTGCTGGTATTTTGTTAAAGTGGATGACCTGGGATCGTACATAGTCGTGTGACCCGGTCCATCGTCGCACTCGTTCCCATTCCAGGGAAGCTGAACGGCGCGTTTCGAATTTGGTGAGTATATTATTCCCTTTCCATTGGCTAGGGACGTTGCACGACCGTCGTGCTGAGAACTGACTCGAGGCCTTGAGAGCATCTGGTGAGGAACCTGCATGGAAATGCATTAAAATGCACGACTTACGCTGAGTTATGGTTCATCGAGCTACTATTATTCAATTGTACGCTTGTGACGTTCAATGTATTGGGTGTTAGGGACCGCGCCCACGCCACACAATGACTGGTATGAGGTAGTTTCCTAGCCAGACGAGATAGTTGAGGTTACTTTCTTGATGTTCAGCTATTAAGCTTGAGTGTGAGGGAGGTTGCAACGTGGACATCGTCGAGCGCAAGGCTTTCTACTTGCCAAAGTCCCACGATTTTGATCGCTTTCCTTTTCGAAATTCAGACCTCAGAGCAGCAGTTCCACAAACCCCAGATGTTACGACTTGGAACGATAGGAAGTGCCGAGGAGCGTATGGCATGAACTCGGTGACGAGGACCAGGGATTGGAGGGGCTGGGTCTCGATGCGATGGTGAACGCCACGGCTCGTTCCAACAGTTTCACAGCTCTGTGATTGAAAGAGTGGGATTATTCGAAGGCCCCAACTTCTTACTTAGTGACTAGAGTCTCTCACAGTATGGCTACTATGCCATTAAGAAATTGGGAAAATTAACAGTAGGTCAGCTGGGCATCTGGACCTGGCATGACTTTGCCCGTGTTGGCAGTGCAAGTGGCACTGTGTTCTTATCAAGAATGTGCCACGGTGACAACTCACCTTCTAGCTTTATAACCCGTTGTCTCGACCTCTACAGGGTGCCAACTATACAATTACGAGCAGCGTTGAGGACAGAGTGGCACGGGTCAGGCAAAACGAACAACAATTGCAACGGCGCAGGGGGGTGGCGCGCCTGTCATTTCAAATGTTTTCGAAGAACCACTTCATCATTTCTTTCAATACCGGTGCCGTCATTGTCAAGGATACCAACCAACCCCCATATCTCCACTCTCCGACGCCGATTATAGTGAAAATCATATCGATCGTGTTGGAGTCCGTGCGTACAGACAACGGGGCCAGAAAACTGCGCATACACCGAAGGTTCACCAAAGTATTGCGTAAATCACACCCAGTTCCAGGGAAAAACCAACCGCTGCTTCCTCTGCAGAGACTTTTGAGAAATTTGGGGTTCATCTTCGAACTGAGGATCACCTCCGAACGCCAGAGCTACGACCTTACAGTGTATGCATTTTTTTGCACACGCCTATCGATTTGATTTGTAACGGCAATCTTAGATGCTTCCAGATTTCGATCCGATGACACCGGTGTTGGCAAGCTGTCGATGTGCCGCAGTGCCTTCGATGATGTTGTGCTCGTGGTCCTGCGAAGCAGCTTGAGTCAGGGCGGTGCCTTTGCACGATCAGGTGACTCAGGTTCTCGACTACCCTGGGGAGCGGTTAAAAGCCTCGATACTCAAAAACAAAAACCCCGACCCACCATGACATCTGAAGATGTTCACGCCTCGTCAGGCGCTCAAGATGACCTTGCTGCCAATTCATCAGAAGAAACTGGACAGACCGCAACACAAACACCGGCGCCCACGAACGATGGGATAACCAGCAAAGCAGAGAAGGGGGATGGGGAGGAAGGGGAGGATACCGACAAGGACAAGCTCTTCCAAATCGACTTGGGCGTCTGGAGTGTCATGATGGAGAAGGTCCCCCACAGTCCAGTCAAAGCCATGAACAATATATTCAATGACGCGCCCACACTACTTCGCCTGATGAAGGACGTGTATCGGTTGGGACCAGGGTTGTTCGTGACACTGATACTTAGGAGGGCTTGGGGAAACGTGGAGCCGTTGGTCCTCTTACTGATGTCGAGCCGGTTGCTTCGTATCGTAAGTTGTGTTGCTTTTTCGTATGACCTCTCATAACATAACTCGGGTGTAGATCGAGAAAGGCTTGCTCACAGGGAAGCCTGATACTAAAGCCATCATCCGCGCGGCTTCTCTCCGTCTGCTGATAGTTGTTTTTGTCCGCATTTTATCGGGATATACGTGAGTAACACATCATCTAGGACCGTCTACGCTCAGTAAATTGACTTTTTGCGATAACTTTAGGAAGAAAAGCGAGATGAAGCTACAAGGACGAGTCCAGATGCATTTTGAGGACTTTATACTACGACGTGAGTAAATCATCCGACTTGATCCAGTTTTCGTTAACCATTGAAACAGAGAAACTAAAGCAGGGATTACGCGGTCCCGAAGGTATTTTCGCCTTCCACCCTGTCGCAAAACATCATAAATTCATTCAACGCATCAGAATCGGAGGTCAACGTGTATTCGAGTGTTGCATGGGACACGTTGGATACCATCTGTGATGTTGGTGGTCGATGCTTGGAAGTAATAGGACACATAAGTTTCCTTTGGCATACATCGGCTTCGACCAGAGAAGGACCCATTTTTGCCGCCTCTTGTCTCGCGAAGCCTATTCTTGAATTCCTGTTTCACCCATCTCTCTGGGATCGAGGTACGTATCCAGCACTTTCCTCGTCAAATCCATAATTCACAACCACGTCAGCCCATATCATGTTCTATGGAAACAAAGATTGGAAGCGCCTAAAAAGGCTGGAGACTCTAGGGAGTAGTGGACATCGAGAAGAGGTTATCACGGGTAACCTTGGAAGCTACCTTCTTAAAGGTTCGTCTAACTTCGCCCGTGTTTAGTAGTTTCGCTCAACTTTTTGGATAGAATTTCAACGTCTACGAAATAATCTCAAAGATACCGTCGTGGAATATCCTTCGACGGTCTGGGCGGCCGAGACACCTACGGCGGTGACAATAATGCACAGTATTGCGGATGATCTTCCCATGGTAAGCATTGGTCATTTATTTTTCCTCCTATCCGCTAAGCGCTGACGTTGTAACAGATTTACTACGCCACGTATTCTATTTTGAATCCGTCAAAGTTCTCAATAGCATCCATCGCCACGCTCCAACAATCTTCGGCCCTCATTCGAGGAAGTTTCGACTATATGCAATGGCTGGTTCAACGGTTTAGGTCACACATTCTAGAAGTGAAGCGCCTATATGCGCTTGAGCAAATCGAACCTACCGTGAAGGAAGGTGTCCTCCCGTACCCGCCACAGGAATCGGAAAAACCAAGAGGAATGTCTTTTGATCTTAAGTGGGTGATATTCTGCCTCGGTAATTCTTCGCTTGGGGGCTGACTATATGCCATTAGAGACGTCTCTTTCTCATACCCAACAACCAAAACAAAGGAACCAGCACTCAAGGACATCTCTTGCTCCATCAAATCTGGCCAAATGGTGGTCATCGTCGGCGCAAACGGAAGTGGTAAATCCACGTTGATCAAACTTCTCAACCGGCTCTATGATCCCACTTCCGGGACGATTATGGTTGACGGCAACGAGATTTCTTCGTACCGATTGGAAGACTATCGGAGTTCCGTTGCTACGCTCACTCAAGATCATACTATTTTTGGGATCAATATTGGAGAAAATATCGGGTTAGGGCATACGGATAGAGTCGATGACGAAGCGCTTATTATGAAGGCAGCAGGACAAGGTGGAGCGACGGAGGTGATCAAGAAGTTTAAGGATGGTTTGGCCACGTCTTTACGGCCATATAATTCTGCCTACGGTGTCCACGTCTCGGAGTACGAGGATACACCTCTTGGAAGGGCATTGAAGAAGATGGAGAAAACTGTCACTGTTTCGGGTAAGTTGCACCTGTACCGTGATATTGACGACGTGTTGACCATATTGATCAGGTGGCGAAAAGCAGAGAATCGTGGCGTAAGTTCGAGTATAAAATCTCCTTAAGATTCTTTGCTAACCTTGGCCACGCATAGATCCCGTACATTTATGCGTTTTGAATCTGGGCGAATAACTTTCGTGGCCGTTGACGAACCAAGTTCAGCAATGGACCCAGAAGCTGAATTCCAACTCTTTAAAAACCTTAGAAGTTGGCGTGATGGAAAGACTATGATCTTTGTCACACATCGTTTTGGACATTTAACGAAGCATGCTGATCTAATTTTGTGGGTTCCTTCATACCTATCTTGAACTCACGTTCATCGACTGACCAATGAATGATAGATGTATGAAAGAAGGAACGCTGGTCGAATCTGGCACTCACGAACAATTGATGACTTTGGCTGGGGAATATTCGAAGTTGTATAAAATACAAGCAGAGGCTTTCGAAGCGCCTGTGCCTGAACCTGCTAAGATTGATGATTCTGCCATTTAGACACCATACAAGGGACTCTAGTGTGTTGGTTTACGTTTAGAGTTTGTATAACAAATGTAATTCGGATAGAATTTTAATTCAACAATATCTTCATCGCACGTACCAGGTCGCTAAAATGGTTTGCACGCTCCAGGCAATGCAAGCCGATTATTTTGTGACCAAATGGGTGAACATCGCGGAAAGGAGGGGATAAAGGGAAGGATTCAGCACTCCCCAACGACGTCACTAGACATGGCATCAAATACTATCCCTTTGACCTTCCTTCTCACTTGTTGCACCATTCCTCTTAGATCATCTCGGACTCCGTTTGGAATTTCCCTTGGGTACTTCTTGACGTGAACTAAAGTCAATGTTGTCAAAGCGAGTCCCTTGGCCGCACGCATCCGCAAATACTGAACGAGCTCAGTGAGACGGGCGATGTAGCCATCAGCATCGTCGCTAGGATCTTCGTAAACTAGTTCGTTGATAGTGCTAAACGGGGGAAGTAATTCACCAGTAGATGGGGGAACTGTGGAGATGTAATCGATGAAAGAGCTGGCATAGCTCTGCCGAACTTTGAGCACTCGTAAAGTCGATAACGAGTCGACGTATGTCCAGAACGATTGTGTGGGGTGATCTCGAAGGCCTGAAGAAAGGAGGTCGATTGTTTCAAGGCGACTGAGATCGAGATAGTTTTGGCATACGTCGGCAGCCATGTGGATGCAATAACCTTTTCTATCTCTGTCCGGTGGCCAGATTGTAAATTTAACATTTGAGCGTTGAGCATATTTATGCGCATGGCGATCTCTGGTGGGGCTGCGATCCCCTTCATAGGTTTCGATAGTAAGCCATCCAGCAGCTAAGATTTTAACTTTTCTGATAAAGGCCGTCGGGCCTGTACGGCAGGTCGGAAGAGCTGGAAAGAGGGAGAGATAGTAGTGTGATTCTCTTTGGCTGACATCGAGTTTGATCTTGCAGCTGGTAGGAACCCGAAGACGCTCGAGTAGGTGAACGGCATCAAGTACAAGCTCACTCTCGATCCTCAGGGTTCTGAGGTTGGGAAGTTCGACAGGACCCGGAAGATCACCACCACCCGAATAGGACTCGAAGATGCCCACCGTCTCAAGTACCTCTAACAGAGGAAATGTTGGAAGACGTCGGAGGAATTCTGGGATGTGAATCTGCTCCTCAGGTCGAATTAGACGGAGGGACCGAAGTTGCGGACAGTCCGGTATAGATTCGAGTCCTATGTCGAAAGAATCGAGGTGTAAATGTTGAAGAGATGGAATTGAACCGGCAAACAGGGTTTCTGGGAGACAGACCCCGTCAAGATTGAGGGTTTCTAGAATTGGTGCTGGTCCTTCCATTTCGTCAAACACCCCCATCCTGGTCCAGTCCGTATGGTAGTGAACGGACAACTCGAGGTGTCGTATGTTATGAAGGGCTTGTAAGACCGTATTAACCGGTAGGTCATTGTCCGCTTCGACCTCGTGGAGGGAAACAGAAAGTGGGCGATCCTTGGCCCGAGTCATAAAAGTTTGGATGATGCCCACGTCGTGGGTGTCTATCCATGTCCATAATTCGGGTGTGGAGAGTGCGATGATCCTCCAATGTCGAGCAACCCGGCTGATGGTTAAGATTGCGGAATATTTTGCACGGCTGGCCTGCAAAACTTCCAAGAAAATCAGTGGTAGAATTTCTAGAGGTAGGCAGGCAATGGGAGACGAATCAGACGAAATCAGAGGCTCCGGTGAGACGTTTACCACTGCCAGTGCAGATGGGTTTTCCATCTGCTGTGAGGATGATCAACGTTGGTTGCGAACTGAAAGTCCGAATTTAAGCCGCCATTGTTTGGCACCAGCTACTAGATATTACAAGGGGACCAATCCGGCCAGCAGCAACTCCGAGAAGGATTCAGGAAAGCTCATGACCGTCACTGAGCCGGACAGTAATGGTACATATAGTATTCATCTAGCCATCGCAACTGACAAGCTTAGCTTTGGCATACATTAGAGTCTTCACCTTCCTTTTCAACTGTCGTACCAATCCTTTTATATCCTGAAGCAGCTCGTCAGGAATCTGACTCTCCCCGATGTGAACCAACGTGAGGGTTTCCAGTTGAAACCCGTTGTCCATACGTACCCGCAAGTAACGTATAAGTTCAGTAAGACGCGAGGGATATTGTTGAACGTCGTTGCTTGGATCTTCATATACGAGTTTATTTATGACGTGAAATGGCAGGGGTGCCAGTGATCCATTGGTAGACGTCAGAGCAGTCGAAAGGTACTCAATAAAAGATTGGGCATAGATCTGCCGAACTTTGAGAACTCGCAACGAGGGTAATGAATCAATGGATTCCCAGAACGATTGTGTAGGGTAGTCGTTGACGCTTGTGGCCACTAGGGCAAGTACCTCCAGACCACTGAGATCGAGGAGGCTTTGACAGATCAGCTCGGCCTGTTGGATTGGACGATGTGTCATTCGATGATCCCATGGTGGCCAAATTTTGAAATGGAGTTTTGAACGTAGATTCCCGGCTGATCCATGAGCGGTGTAGTCGTCTCCATTTGGTTGCGGATTCCATTCGACGATCCCCATCCCAAGCCAACCATCGGCGACGATTCTGAGTTCTCTGATGTGGCTTGTTGTACCCGAGCGACATGTCGACGATGCCGGGAACAGCAAGAGATACTCCTCAGGTTCGATTTGGCCGACTTCGAGTTTAATGCTGCAGGTGCTCGGAATGCGAAGGTGTTGAAGGAAGGGAACAACGTCGCGTGTTTCTTCACCAGCAAGGATCAGATATTTTAAGTTGGGGAGTTCGATTGGATTTGTAAGAACACCAACACCTGATGCTTCATGAAAGACGGCGTCTAGTTCCAGCTGTTCCAACATGGGGAACGTCGGGAGGCGTTCAAGGAATTCGGGTATACGGAGGAGTGTCTCGGGGCGAGTCATGCAGAGGAGTCGGAGCTGGGGACAGTCCGGTATCGAGGTCCATTCGTCATCAACACTTTCAAAGCGTAGATCTCGTAAGGATGGAAGAGAACCGGAAAACAGGGGTTCGGGGAGAATAAATCCAGTGAGATGGAGGGTTTCCAAGGCGGGTGCTGGGCGAGTCATCCCGACAAACTCCCCCATCCTGGCCCAATTTTCGTAGTCCTCAACGGACAGGTCGAGGTGTCGGATGTTATGAAGTGACTTTAGCACCGTCGTGATAGGTAGTCGGTTTTCATATTGCACCCCGTGGAGGGTAATAGACAGAGGCCTACTCTTGGCCCGGGTCATGAAAGTTTGAATAGCTTCCATGTCAACGGTGTCTATCCATGCCCATAGCTCCGGTGTAGAAAGCGCGATGTTCCTCCAAGTTCGAGAAACCCAACTGACGGTCAGGATTGCTACAGACGCACGGCTGGCCCGCAAGACTTCCAGGAAAATGAGTGAAAGAATTTCGGGGGGTAAACGGGAAATGAGCAAGCTTGACGAAATGAAGGGTTTATGAGAAGTGTTTTCTTCTGCTGATCTTGATGCAGTTGACATCCTCTGCTGCGTATGTACGTTTTGTGTACTGTCCGAGTTGGTCGTAGCAAGGCGGGTCGAAGGTGGAGCCTCGCTTCACTCTGTTTGGCATCAGCCACCAAACACAACAATGCACGATAAGATAAGATAACGACGTGTTTGCTTCGTGGACAGTTGGGAAGTTCCAATTTGGAACGAACACCACTTTGACTAATTCCACCTCGCAATTACAACAGGTTGGGGGTTCTGACTCTGGATTCAATCGCCGTAGTCACAATCTGACCATTCGACCTCATAGAGACAAAAGTGGACGTCCAACCTGGTTCGGATACACCCCACTAATTTACCATGACCATGTCAACCACGGACCTATCTGGCCTCACAAATGCTCAAGCCTTTGCCAAGATAGACTCCGAGATATCGTATCTCGAATCGAGACTTCAGATCCTTCGAGGGCTCCGAAACACCCTCCCACCTGTCGCTTCCCTTCCCACCGAGATTTTATCCAAGATCTTCTTGATCTGCCACAACCTCGATATCGAACCAGATTCCAATGGAACTTTACACTGGACCTCGAATCAGCAAGGTCAAGTGCGTCTCACTCTTAGTTGGGTTTCACGTCGATGGCGGATAACAGCGATATCATACCCGGAGTTATGGACTTTTGTCACCAAGGGAAGCTTGGAATACCTACAAGTATGCCTAGCCCGGAGTAAAGGGCTGAACATGGCGGTTGTCCTTCGTGGACCACAGGAGAGCTACATCCAAGAATGTCTTATGGTGCTGCCCCGCATTCGCAGCCTCTACATCGACCCTTCCCTCTCTGAGAGAGATCACCTCAGCCTAGGTGGCTTCTGGCTGCGACAAGCCCCCTTCTTAGTTTCGCTATCGGCTACAAGCCTTGACATCGAAGGAACGCCAGAGGGCGTTCCACTTTTTTCGAGTGTCCACCCACAACTCCAACACTTATCTCTCAGCAAGTCTAGATTCCAATGGGATTCACCCCTTCTCGCAATGGCAACACTAACCACTCTCCATATCATCAAACCTGTGACCTTGACCACGATCCACGCTCTAGTGGAGAAGCTACGAAAGATGACCTCGCTGAGAGACTGCCAATTCGTCTCATGTTTCAGGGAGGTAGAGCCTCCACCCCATGCTCAAATTCACCAAAGAATCGTCCTCCCGAGCTTACAAAACCTGACTCTACAGCATAGGCCGCTGTTCGTCCCCTTTGCCTTCTTATCCTACCTTGAGATCCCCAATTCCTCCATACTTCTCCAAAGCGAAGTGGGCAGGCCATTATCCGCCGATTTCCGCTACAATTTCCAATGTTTGCGAGAATATTGGAGTCATACTCCCTATTGGAAGGAAGAAGAATTTCGTCATATCGCAATCAATTCCCACATCAGGCCGAAATTCAACATATCCATCTCGACCTCAGCATCAAGGATATCCACACAAGGAGCACCCCGATGTTTTACCATGGAACTTTCATCCCACATCAGCGTTCCATTCCACAGCTTTTCACAATCAATTATGACTTTACCAGCCAACTTTCAATGCGTTTCTTTGAATGGACAGCGTATTTCACGCGATGGCGTCTATTTGATCTCCCAGTTTACAAATCCTCGGGTGTTAAGACTGCTGGATGTCGGAGAATTAGATGAACTGAAGGAATCACTAGCGAGAAATGAGTTTGGGCAGGAGGTCAGTTCATGGGACATCGGCCTTGATCAGGCTTTACCCCAGCTAGAGGTCCTGCAAGTTGGTGGGCAATCTTATAGGTCGTTCGAAGAGTTCCGTCGTTTAACTGCTTAACACGGCACATAGGTGTCAGGATGTACGTGGAGTAGATTTTAGAAAGAGCGACCGAATTTTATGGTGTATAACTACTACATCTTCTTAGTATACGATTGGTGATGCTATCGAGTTGAAATAAACTCAGATTCGAATGGCACAAAGATACACATATTTTAACTACTCAATAGGTTTGGGCTTCGAATAGAAACCCTGCGAGACCTTATTTTGAACACGTTCAACGGTTCCAACGAGATCTTGAAGGATTTTATCTGGGATGCTCCATCACCCAAGCTGAACTAAAGTCAGAGTCTTCACGATGCATCCTCTATCCTTGCGTAGCCGTAAATAGTGTCCCAGATCTGTGAGCGGCCATTCTGAATCCTGTACATGATCTTCGTAGACGAGTTTATGTCAGAAAGGATGGAGTTTCTGGGAGACATATCCCGTCGAGACTAAGAGTTTCCAAGATCGGGGTTGATAGTTCCATGTCGGAGAATGGTTTCAACCTGATAGAGTCTGGCGCGTAGACGTGGGGCATCCGTATTTTAAAGAGGGTCACCGAAGTTACGGCTGTATAAACCGGCTAATGACTGTTGGCTCGGAGTAAAACCACAAGGACGATAGAGAGGGGACGATTCCCTGCTCGGATGAGTGGGGTCTTGATCCCATCGACATTGCGGGTATCTATCCACTCCCATAGCATTGGCGTAGCCAGTGTGATATTCCTCCACCTTTGACAACCTTTGCTGATGGCCAAGACTTTGTGAATTTTGTTCTCGCTGACCTGTAACATCTCCCAGAAGATAAGTGCCAAAATTTCTGGTGGCATATGGGCAATTGGATGAGAATGGTTGTCAGTAAGAAGTGAGCCTCCCACATGCTCTGGAATCGAGTGATGGAGGGCCATATCTTCCGAGAGGCGGTCCTAGCCTGGAAGGGCCCGAGCTTGCATTTGATTGTTTGGCATCAGCCGTCGGAGCAAACAACCCATGTTTGTTTTCGGCTGCCCGCGTGCACTGCGTACTCGTCGACCGTGCTTCGTTTCTGCTACTTACTGGTATGTCATTGAGGGCCGAAGATATCCCTTCCGCGGCATTACAAACTGCTAAGTAACTTATGTTCTCTGCACCTTACATCTTTGTTCGAGGACAAAAATAGGTTGTGCTGCGTGCACAGGATCTGGCACCACCACTTGTTCATGCTGTTGGTCCATACAGCATTTGTCACTACCAAGACAACACCTTGTTCATCCTATGCAATCGCCAGTGGCGAGCAAGCACAGCTGCACGCATTGTCTTCTGATTTTGCCTTGTATTCGGCACTTCTTAAGAGCTTACAGGAATGCTGGGCTCTTTATCTCCTCCTTATCAACTCACCTGGCTGCCCGAAAAATGGCTTCGCCACACGCACTACCGCCAAACCCAAGCCTCTCATTCAGCGTCTCGGGTCTTACTCCTGCGGAGGCCATCCTCAAAATTGACACCGAGATCTCCCACCATGAAGCCGAACTTTTTCGCCTTCGCAAGGTCCGAAACACCCTCACACCCGTTGCTACACTCCCAAATGAAGTTCTTGCTGAGATCTTCATGCAATGTCATAAAGACGAGATTGAAGGCACCACAAACCAGGAGATGGCACCGTATCCAGGTCCGGGATCACGCATAAGGTATTTTCTAGGTTCTCAAAGGTTCATTGTCAGTTGGGTATCACGTCGTTGGCGATCGGTGTCACTCTCACATCCACTTTTATGGACCTTCCTGACCAACTGTCATCCCAACTGCCTCCGGGAGTGTATTGCGCGAAGTCGAGCTCTTCCTCTCTCAGTCTCTCTTCAAAACCCATCCAGTGATCTCGTGCGAACCCATCTTCTTGAACTGCACAGGATCCGCAAACTCAACATTCAGATGGCATTGGCAGCACATAATCGGACCTCCTCCGAATGGCTTTTAGAACGTCCCGCACCTCATCTTACTTCTGTGAATCTCGAAAGGCTTGTTATTCCTGCGAATGCAAGGCCGTCGATGCGTTTATCACACCTCCAGGAATTAATATTGATCAAATGTAACTTTGATTGGGGCACTGTTCTCCTCTTGGATGCCCCATTAACGACGCTAGAAATTATTTCCCCGGAGAACAAGATTTCGAATGACATGCTCCTTGTAAAGCTCAAGGCGATGCCATCCTTGACGGATGTGAAATATCTCACATTGATGAATTGCCTCAATAATCAACCCGATTCAAGAGAGGCCGATACAAGCTGCACTTTTCCGAACCTTCTCGCGTTTACGATAGCACAGGATCGAGATACTGAAGATCAACTTTTTTCATTGTTGCACCAATTGGAACTCCCTCATGCTTCTATTCATGCGACTTTACATACCTGTCGTTTTCTCCGTAATCTTCATCATACCGGTCGATTATTCGAAAAATACAGGATGCAAACCTCACTCTGGGACAAGGAGGACTGCAATGTGAAGATGGATGAGAAAGACGACGAGTTTAATCTTATCGTCTCAAACCCCAATCTATCTTCACCGTCACCCGACCTCACTCTCTGTCTTTACCACGAAGGAAAGACCCGGGATCTCTATGGCGATTGGACCTCCGAGAAGCTTCATGTCGCGCTTTTGGCAATCAAGGCATTTCCGTTGTTCTGGGAAGACTTAGCGACTGTATCCCTAACGGAAGGCTCGCCTCCGGAGCTCACAGAAGCAGTCGCAGCTGAGCTCCTTCAAGTGCGCCAGAGCGGCGATCATTTTCAGTCCAGTGATTCGGAGGACCAAGATCTTGACCAAGATGACTCGGATGACGAAAGCTTTGTATGATAACGAACCAAAATTTAGCTTCGGATGGGGGGAACAGCCCAGGAGGGATAGATCACGTTTGGACCATCTTATAAAACATTGTGAGTGTATATAGTAACGGTTTAGGATAATCTGTACATATTGGCGCACCTTGAAATTTAATTGGCCTTCCACCAAAGCTCGGGACGCGTGAAGTTTGATTAATTTGATTGGTCGCGATTGTTTGGCACCGGCAGTCAACTCAAACATTGGCGATTGCCGAGGTCAGTTCGCCGTTTCGCCGCAGCAACCATCGACTCCAGTAACCAGTTTACATCTATCGACCAGGACGCTCACAGCTTACTTCTTCATTTCACAGTGCTTCCGAGAATTTCAAATATGCTCGGATTTGCATTTTTCTGTGCCCCCATCCCGTCCGGGGCTCCAGGTAGTACGTTCAAAATCTAAAATTCGAAGAAGACCCTTTCCGATGATTTACTTCTTCCAGCTCCTATACGCTCGTTTATGCGCTGAATCCGCCACTTGCTGGGATTTCTTCGAGGGGGTCTACCGTCTTAGCGATTTTCTCTTCGAGATCGATTATAGACGGGTTCAACCTCAAAAACAGGGAGTCGGGTACATGGCATACCATACAACACCACCCCAACTTCCCCGACAAGCCTTTTAGCAAAAGCAAGCTTTTACCTCTTCGGCCGGGAACATCTGCGGCTCCCACCGGCACCGGCATATTTGCGTCTCACATCTATCCAGCCACACAGCTCCACCACAAATAGAACCTTCCACCGCCCGAGTGCGCAGATAACAGCACACAACGAAGATTGGATGTCGCTGACACCTATCATCGAATCTCCCACTACAATGGAACCCGAGCCTTCATCCTCTTCGACTCTAAAGTTCCACGAGCCTTTTTCGTCCACAGACGTCGCTGTGGGTGAATTGGAATCACGCGACTCAGATGCAGTTTCAGTCGTTCCGCCCACACACCACTATCGGAATGTGAAAGAGAAGAGGCGCCGTTCGAGGAGGAAACCCTCCCATGCGCATTCATCTCACCATGAAACAGCTGATTTCACAAGTTCACTCGCAGCCACTGGCATGGCCACGGCCAATCCCACGCTTTCCGCAGCACAGCAAGCCCAGTTGTATCCTCCTCCCATGATGGCAGTTGACTCTCTTAATGGTGTTGTCAATGCCTCTGGGGGTAGTGGAAGGAGACCTTCGGGTAGTACTACCTCTCCAACGAAGACGAGCCTATCTCGCTCTCCTTCAAATTCACGCACGAATCTTCGATCACCCCTTACAAATGGGAACACAAATAAACCTACGACGTCTCTAGCACACCATCCGTCCTTCTCTTCTATTTCCCGTCGTTCAGCCTGTCCAAAACTCGCAAAGGCTGCATCCTTCCGAAGACGTGGCTCTGCCCCGACTTCTGTCTACAGCGACGGCGGTGCATCTGGGCCCTCCGATTACCACAACGACACGTTACCAGATTATTATTCGGGTTTGGATGAGGGAAGTTCGGATGAAGATGACGATTTCGGGTTTGGTGCTGATGAATCAGATGACGAAGACGATGACGAAGGTGATGAGGATAGGAGGGCCCATGAGTCTAGTAGTGGCGTTAGGAGTCGTGACGAGTTCGAGGGAGTGGAAAGATATGATGAACACGCCGGACCTGTACTAGGACCTGGAGGAGTAAACGCGCCAGCAAGATTAGCGGCGTCTATTTCGGCGCCTGGTGGAAGTTCCTCTGTGGGTGGTATCGGGAATGGTATTGACAGGGTAGAAGGTCCCAACGTTGGCGGAGAAGGAGGAGCAAGGAGAGGAAGAAGTGGGGCTGGGTTCGCAAATAATACACTTGTCACTGGCTTTGCAGTGGCAAGTAAGAAACGCAACGCGGATTTCCATGAAGTCTTCCCGAATATTCCAGCAGGGGATTATCTGATTGAAGGTGAGTACTCTTTTCCTTCCTTTTTTTATGGTTTCGGTATTGCCTCTTCGCGGGCTCTTTTCCATCCTTTCGTTACCCTTCTCTTTCGTCTCATCTTGTTATTCATTATGCTCACCTATCTCGCGATGTGCATAGATTATGGCTGCGCTTTACAACGAGAAATCCTCATTCAAGGCAGGATATACATCTCTGAAAACAACATCTGCTTTCATGCGAACATATTTGGGTGGATTACAGACGTGTGTAACATTTTGCCTTTGCCTTTTTTCCAGGTGCTCACGGCTTCACTTGCTTCTCCCTTTACCTTATGGCGCTTTCTACCTCAAATGAACAAACACCGCTCGTTCGTGTGTTTGACGTGCATATATCTGGGACTGCCCCATGTTGTGAACGTGTTCACAAAACCGCGTGCATATATGCGGATATACACATGCGTTTTGAACGTCGGATCATCTAACCTCGAACACGCCCCTTCCTTAACTCGCCCTCATGGGCATAAATCACCCAACACCGTCAACCAACTTACCCGATCCTTTATTGCGCCAATATTGGGGCTTCAGCTCACCATCCCCATATCCGATATAATCTCCCTCGACAAAAAGATGACTGCCTACGTCATTCCCAACGCTATCCAAATCACCACCCGTCAAACAAAACATACATTCGCGTCTTTTTTGGCAAGAGATACTACGTTCGATGTGATTTACAACATCTGGAAATTGGTCAAACCTGAACAGGTTTCGGGAGGTAGTTCGCCTTCTTTGGGTGCGATCCTGAGGCCTATATTGACGACGAGTCCGAAGGGGTCGTTGGATAGTCTATCTGCGGCTAGTGTTGCGGATGGGGGTGTAATCAAGAACCCAAAGGTGACGCAGTGTAAATGTGGTCTAGAGGGTCGTCATTTCCCAGAGTTGGCGATTGAGTCGGTGGTTCCGGGGACGCCGGAGAAGATCTACAACTTGATGTTTGCGAGTGAATTCTTGAAAGATTTCCTCGTTGAGCAGAAGTTAACAGGTGAGCCTTCTGTCTTCGTTGCTGTTGTATTCAATGCTCTAACATAGTCTTCTCGCAGACATTCAAATTTCGGATTGGGCCCCCGTCGCACCTGAATCTACCCTCCTCGCGCGAAATATGACCTACATCAGGCCCCTCGCTGGGAGTTTAGGTCCTAAACAAACGAAATGTGAAATCCGAGATGAAATGGAGTATTGTGACTGGGAAGATTATGTTTCAATGGTATCGACGACTAGGACACCTGATGTTCCTAGTGGTGGTGTTTTTTCGATCAAGACGAGGACTTGTATCATGTGGGCGAGTAATGTTTCAAGTCGGGTTGTGGTGACGACCCGACTTGATTGGACTGGGAGGAGTCTTCTGAAAGGTACGCGGATGTTTACGAGTGTGGGTTATGGGAGCTGATAAGGCGGTTTTTCTTGAAGGGATGATCGAACGGTTGGTTATCGAAGGACAGAAAACGTATCAATTGGATTTGGAACGTGCGATGAGGGCATATATTCAAGACCACCAAGCTGAATTCGTTCCGGAGGGCGTAGACCCCTCTGCTCTTCAAGAATCTCTCAAATCTTCTGGTCCCTCCTCCCCCGCACCTGGTACAAATGGGATCAACGCACAATCTCCTGGTACTGCTTCTACATCAGCAGGAGGTCGTAATGCTCAGCGGAGTACGAAGGGGACCATTCAACTTGTTAGGGATGCATGGGATCAATGGAGTTCGACAACGATATTGTGTATCGTGATCGTGTTTTTGGTGTTCAGTAATATCTGGACTTTGGTTAGAGTTGAGAGCGGGGGTTCGGGTGCGGTGGGTCATGTGGGTGTTAGGAGGGATGATGATCTATTGGGAGGTATCCCGAGAGGGTGGTTGCATGAGGAGAGGGAGAGGAAGGAGTGGGCTCGTAGTGTTGTTACGGCCCTCTGGGAGGAGTTGAATCGTGGTGGGATACGGCCTTCGGAGCCTTTGGCGGCCGATGCCGTGCAGGTTGGTGATTTGGAAACGTGGTGGAAGGAGGTTAGCGAGTTGGAGAAGACATTGGAGAGGGCGGAGGATAGGATGAAGGTGTTGAAGAAGAGTATTAGAAATGTACGGGCGTAGTGTGCTTCAGTGGGTGGACTTTAACTCCAGCGTTGCTTCCAACGGACTGATTGATTATTACCTTACTCCCCTACGTACGCTAGACTGGACTCACATGTATGCAATCTATGTACGATCACCGTTTTAGTATATATGCACTTGTGTATCGGTATGTACCATATTTCATTGGCGCCTTTGTGTAGCTTCGGGTAACTTATCTACAGTTATGATTGCGTTATTGGCCTTGTTCGTTGGTCAAGTCCACATCATGAATTGGATTGTGGATCCAGGTGGGCTGTTGAATCTGAGTTGTTGTTACCAGGTCAAAATCAAGCTGTGCAGGACAACGTTTTGGTTGTCGTGCTCGTTGCCCTTTGCGGCGTTTCGACGAGGACTGTTGGCCAATGACTCAACGACGCCACAGACAAGACCTTTCATATCAACAGCCTTCTGTCCTCAGGCTGTGTACAACAGCGAACATTGTACCCTGATTCGCCTCGTGCCATTTATCTCAGTATAAAGCACTCGCCGTGATGGCAGCTTACCTTCGCTCGTTATCTTCTTCCCTCATTTGCCCGTATAGCTGTGGCCGCTTGCAATGGCTTCATCAAAGTTTCCTCTAGATCTACCACCAAGCCCAAACGCCTGTTTTAGCATTACTGGCCTCACTTCTACGGAGGCGTTTCATAAAGTCGACTCCGAGATCACCCGCCTTGAGGCCCAACTCCTTCACCTTCGTGGGCTTCGAAACACCATTCCATCCATAGCCACCCTCCCGAATGAAGTCCTTACCGAGATCTTCATGCATTGTCATAATGAAAACATCGAGGGCATGATGGAACATTATAACAACTTGGAGACGGTGACGCCCGACTCTTGTTCGACATGCTTCACTTGGGATCTTGATTGCGAAGAGTGCCATGCTCGTCGATACGAGAAACGACCACAAGAGACACTTCGAGGTTATGTGCGGATGGCTCTTAGCTGGGTATCACGGCGTTGGCGATCTCTGGCACTTTCACATTTTCCTCTCTGGGCGTTCGTGACTAACAGCAGTCTCGCACATATACAACAATGCATCGAACGGAGTAGCTCTCATCCCCTCTCCGTCTACCTTCACCTCCCGGGCCCGGACACTCTCAGAATTTGTCTTCAACAGCTACATCGAATCAGTCGTCTTCATGTAAGACCCAGGTCTACAGCTTGGGTCAACGTAAAGCTTTGGACACAACCAGCACCTCATCTGACTTCCTTGTACCTCGAAGGATTCGACTTTAGGACCATTGAAGGACCGATTTACCCAGGTCATTTGTTTGGGGGAGACCACCCACAGATCCGTACCATCACGCTGGCAGATTGTAATGTGGATTGTGCCTGCTTTCTCATTTCAGCCCCGACGCTCACCTCGCTAAACCTCGTTAGACCCAGAAGCCAGACGCGAGCTTCTATGGTCCCTGAACTCAGGCTCATGCCTGCTTTAACAGGCTTGAGACATCTCAAATTGTTATCGTGCATATACGGCACTGAACTCCTCCCGACAGAAGTACGAGTTACTTTGCCGAACCTCCTCACCCTAACAATAGCAGAACGTTGTTCACGTCGCGACCGACTGTTCTCTGTCCTGCACCGCCTGGACCTCCCGATTGCCTCCGTTTGTATAATGGTGTGTGAAGCATCTTTTACGCACCATAAAGGGATGATCTTGCAGGCTCTCGAATCATTCAAAGAATACTGGTTACAAGCCCTATGGTCGAGACATGGTACCCATAGTACGACGATCAAGGAGACAGGACATGATCTCTCTTTTACCATCTCAGGTCGTTCGAAACTTGAAGGTTCCTATCCCAACCGTGACAATATCCGTCAACTCAGGCTCTGTTTTGAACGTTATACCTATGGCGAAGAGACGATTGATCCAATCATCTGGGCAGCACTTAATGACTTGCAGACTTTCTCGGCAGCACTCAATCGCTTGCAGACTTTCTCGGCAGCCCAACCGATTACAACGGCCGGCGACGCTTCATCACGGACCTCATCACAGAGGGTTCAAGAGCTGTCCAGAAAATCAAACACGGCAGAGAGAGATGGGGCGCAGTATATACCGTGCGAGGGCGAAGAGCAGTTGAGGGTAGATACAGAGGAAGCGAAACAGTGGAGCGAATACGAGGACGTTGAGATCAGCAGGAGGAGGACGAGGGAAGGAGTCCGAAAGAAGGGGAAAGCTGCAAAAGCCAGTGGCAAGGTGGCTAACACAAAGCAGAACGAGAGGAAACGAGGCGGAAAGCAATGGGGGCGAAGAAGAAGGATGGAACGAAACTCAAAGGAGTTTTACATGTCGGATTCATGCCAGACGCACTGAAGATATATTCGAAACTGGTTGATTTATGATACTTCTGGATTGTTCGTATTGTAAGAGATGTTCATATACACAAGAACTGCCCACCTGAATCTGAAGCTCAACTTGAACTACTCAAACTGGCCGTGGCGTCAAGAGCCTATCAAGGCAAAAAGAGTACAAGTTGTGGAGTTGTACTCGGCTGCGATTCATATATTCATAATTAGTGGATTGTGCACGAATTATGTAGTGAACAAGGTTTTGCCCTAACACCGATGAATGGTTCAGGATGTCAACAACAGCATGGAGAGTGGTGCTTTCACTGTATTACCTTGTTCTAGATCTAAAAAACTATTAGGAGGTATTCCGAGAGGGAGAGGGAGGAGTGGGGCTCAGTGGACACTTTAACTCCAGCGTCGCTTTCAACGGACTGATTGATTATCACCTTACTTCCCCTACGTACGCTAGGCTCGACTCAAATGTATGCGATCTATGTGTGATCACCGTTTTAGCATCCGTACTTGTGTACTGGTATGTATCGTATTAGTTAGCGCCTTTTGCTGGTGAATCTGAGTTGTTGTTATCAGGTCAAAAATCAAGCGGATAGTCAAGTGGATGTTCACCGATGATAAGTCATCAGTATGTTGCCAGATTAAGGTACGTCGGTCTTATCACGTTCCATGCGCCTTCCCCAACAAAGCTCCAATCTCGAAAACAAGAAAAGGGGTCTCGAGGTGGCAGATGAAGGGTTTGGACGTTTGAACCTTCATCTGAATCATCATGCATCAGTTCCGGCAAGGCCTTCGGGATTCGGAACGCGTCGCGTCGCGCACGTGACAGACGCCTCGTGGCTGGCACCGCTGCTCCAGTCGCAACCATTGAACCATTGAACCAACCATGTCAGCCCCTTGTCAGCACCAAGAAACTAAAAAAAACCCATGGGAGGGAGTCGGGTTCGAACCTTCAACCTTGGTGTATGCCGGCAGTGCGTCACATACCCATAACCTTTTTCCAACTGCCCTATCCCCCCCGGCGATATTCTACATTGCTTTACTCATTTTGACAGACAAGGCTGACTTCATTGCACTCAGTGTCAACTCGGATGCCCTCCTTTTGATTTGAATTGAGATTCGAATCCCCACGTACACGACTATGGGCTGGGCATACCACGACCAAGCCAAACGACCAGGACCTAGTCTCGGAATTGAATAGGATGTTTTCCCTCGAAGGCGTAAGTTTTGACTTTACTCTAACCTCTTTTGCTATAATTTATGCACCGCAACCCCTTCAGCATACCTCCGAACAAATGTTCCTGTCGATGTTTCGCCAAGAGGGATCTTATTAGCTGATCCTTTCTAAAACATTGACAGCGCCCACCCCATTGTCTTCTTAGCGGTCCTCTTTCACCGTTTAACGAGCAGCATCGACCGCGTCATTATTTCTCTGGATTCTATCCAAGAGTCTCGACGCCACTCACCCCAATGCATAGAAGAGTATAAAAGCTCGTTCGCTTTACATGGAGTTCTTCAGTTCTTCAGCATCTCTCAGATACTGTATACAGAAGTACCCCTTCTTTCCGACTTCGTGGACATCCCAACTTCCAAAAACCAGCAATCGCCATGAAGTTCTCCACTGCTCTTATCGCCCTCACCGCTGTCATATCCGCTGTCAGCGCCATCTCTATCGCTCCCGTACCTCGCTCGCCTGGGGATCATGACAGTTCTATTGGGCACCACGGCAAATACGGTGGTGGTGATGGAGGTCACGACGGTTCTGAACACGGAAATTATGATAAGGGAGACAAGGATCACGGGGAGAAGAACAAGCACGACGGGGATGACAAGAACGGGCATAAAGATGGACATGGAAAGGGGCACGACGATGACAACGACGAGCACGATGGCGGAAAGAAAGGTGGACATCATGGGAAGGGTGGCCATGGCGGGAAGGGTGGTCATAAACACAACGATGATGGGGACAGGGATGACGATGGCCACGACGAGGGGAAACACGGAAAACATCAAGGAGGCCACGAGCACAGTGAAGGTGGCGATGGAAACGGCCACCACAAGGATCACGAAGGAAAGCAAAACGGCGACCACGGTGAAGGCCACGACGGGAAGGAGGGGCATGGTACGCATGGAAAGGACCACGGTCAAAAGGGCGGTAAATCGCACGACAATGGTGATGGAAAAGGGGATTATTGATTCAGAGTTTGTGAACGTACCTCTTGATCAGAAAGGTGGGTATTCTCGGTACTCCTTCCATGATGCAACCCTCTGATAGATTCTCCCAGAGGTGAACCAAAAAGGGTGCAATAGCGTCTATTTCTTCGGGTTTCATACTGGTGTATATATTTGAACTTTGAAATTTTGCTGCAGTCCTCCAGTTTTTTGTCATTGAAGCATTGCTTTGTTGTGCTTTACTTCCTCTTCCTGATGCTGACCGGTCAAGGCAATGGTTCAGCGTAAGATGAAGCACTTATGGGTCCTTGTACTTGTTTCGCTGCATATGTGCGATTGTACGGTATTGTATCCTGATTCTGCCTTGTATTCCGGATGCCCTGATAAATGTTGATAGGAGCGCAGGGTCCTTTCTCCCCTTTCCTCTCTTCGATTTACCTGGATGGCTACGCCACACACACTCATCACGTCTTTCAGCATCTCAGGTTTTACTCCTGCGGAGGCCCTCCTCAAGATCGACTCTGAGATCTCCTACCACGAAACACGACTTCTTCACCTCCGCAGCCTTCGCAACACAATTCCCCCGATTGCCAGCCTTCCGAACGAAATCCTCTCCGAGATTTTTATGCAATGTCATAGCAATAGCATCAAATGCGTTATGGGCCCATCGTATGAGATGTACTCAGACTCCGATGTGGAGTCAGACTCAGAATCAGAGAGCCGCAATTCACCATCTGACTCCCTGGGCTACGAACGATTGATCGTCAGCTGGGTGTCACGTCGTTGGAGATCCGCGGCACTATCACATCCGCCCTTATGGTCCTCCATGACGAACGGCAGCCTCGAACATGCCCGGGAGTGTACTATACGAAGTCGAGCCCTTCCCCTCTCGGTCGATCTTCAGCGTCCACCCATTTCACTCGTCCGAGCTTGTATTCTCCAGCTTCAGAGAGTCTGCAGTCTACGTGTCAAGATGCGGGAGGAGGATGATCAATATTACAGAATGCTGGGTGCTCTTATGGCACCATCGGCGCCCCATCTGACCTCATTGCACCTTGATGGATTTGACCTTCGCTACGCGGACCACGCTTCGATCCCACTATTCGAGAGAAACCACCCCTGCCTCAAAGATCTAACATTGGCTAACTGCAATATAACTTGGAGGACATCCGCTCTGCTAGCTTCCACACTCACTTCCCTGACCATTATTTCCCCGAAATCCAGAATTTCGATCAACGCTCTTCTCGCCTGGTTCGGCTCGATGCCATTCCTGACAACATTGGAGCATCTCGAGTTTATCCATTGCCTGGATACGCTTGACGACGAACCGCCTTCAATAGGACCAGAGACTAAATGTACTCTTCCCAACCTCCTGACGATTACCATAATGCAAAACTATCGAGACGCGCACCTCCTTTTTGGCTTATTGGACCGATTTGAGCTCCCCCGTGCCTCTGTTCGGGCGGCTGTAGATCGATACTATTTCATGGGAAATGGCTATGAATTGTATCAGACCGCGCGGTTCTTGGACTACTACCGGGAGGAGAATCCATTCTGGGGGAAGAAGGCCGTTCACACTGTCGTGATCCGAGAGACAAGACATGAATTCAGCCTTACGGTCTCAAATCCAACTGTACCCTCACCATCACCCAAGCTTACTCTATGCCTTCACCATGGTGGATGGACCCAGGACCCAGATACTTACACTGGCGGGAAGACTGCTCCTTTGGCCCCTATGGCAATATGGGAGTTTCCGTTGTTCAGCGAGGAGATAAGAACTCTGTCTCTGACCGAGGATTCTCTGACGGACCTTCATGGTGTCATCTCGACCGAGATGTCGCGGCGGAGAAGTGATGATTGGGGGAATCGGGGTGAGGACAAATAATGTGCTCCTTGGGCTAAACTCTCTATTGTAAAAGTTTAACAGACGCATAAATACAATGCTGATATATCGCAAAGACGATGGCTGATGCCTGTTATCATGATGTGACCCTCGTCCTGCATCGCCGATCAGAACGACACAACCGCGTTGAACTTGAATATTGTATTCTTGACGTCATTTTGAAGTCACGAAGTTGAATAAGCAGGGAAATGGAGGAACTCGAGAGAGGCAGTCGGGGGCGAGAAGGAATAGCAAAGAGTAATAAGTATAGGAATTAGAAAATTTTGTCATGATCATGAGAACAAGAGAACTACCGGACTGAGTACGGATCCCCGGATATCCCCGCCTTCTAAGGACTCCGCTCACAGAGTTCCAACATCAATAATCTCCGCTCGTCGCATTCGAATAATCAAGCTCTACCATCTATCCTATCGACGTCCTTATCACTTCAAGATAGCCCAGCACAACCAGACGATCAGTCATGGACTTATCAGGCCTTACAAACGCAGAGGCCATTTCAAAGGTCGATCGGGAAATATGCTATCTTGAAACGAGACTTCGGACCCTTCGAGAGCTCCGGAATACCATCCCACCGGTCTCCTCCCTTCCTACTGAGATTCTATCCAGAATCTTCCTGATCTGCCATAATCTCGACGTTGAACCAGATACCAATGGAACTGTACGCTGGACACCAAAACAAAAGGCCCAAGCCCGATTGTTCCTTAGCTGGGTTTCGCATAGATGGAGGACAACAGCCATATCATATCCAGACTTATGGACCTTTATCACGAAAGGAAACTCGGAGTATACGCAGGCATGCTTAATCAGGAGCAAAGGGCTTGACCTCGCTGTCGCCCTGGATGCTCCCCGTGAACATCATATTCAAATATCTCTCGCAGCCATGCCCCGGATTCGCAGCCTTTACGTTCACCTAGCAGATACACCCATCTCGGACGACATCGACCCAGATCATGTCTGGCGGCAACCTGCTCCTCATCTCGTTTCATTGTCGATCACGGATATGGTGCTCGATTACGAGGAAGAACACGGCGGTCATCCTCGAGTATTCTCGGGTACCCATCCGCGCCTCCAGCATTTGTATCTTGACGATTCCAGTTTTAGGTGGGATATACCACTTATCTCAGTGGCAACTTTGACCACTCTCCATATAATCGCACCCTCCATTACGACATCGATTCACACACTAGTGGAGAAGCTACGAGTGATGACTCGCCTGGAAGACTGCAAACTAGTCTCGTGCTTGAACGGACCAGGGCCTTCATCTCACCGACAACCCGTCGCTCTGCCAAGCTTACGAACTCTCACTCTGGAGCACAAAGGGATAGCCTTACTCTTCACCCTTTTATCTCACCTTGACATCCCAAATGCTTCCATCGCTCTAAAAAGTGAAACGGCTCGCCCACTGCCGGCAGATTTCCCCGAGTCTTTTTGGTCTTTCCGGGATTATTGGGATCGAACCGACAATTGGAAAGCAGAAGAACTTCGCCACATTTCAATCACTTCAGGCGATATGCGACGAGCCTTCATCTTGAATGTTTCCACTGTGGTACCCACGAGTACCATGCAAGGGACCTCTCGACAATTTACGATGTCGATGACATCTCTCTTTGGTGGCCCACTGGACACTATCGTACAATCCATCGACCTGCTAAAAGGCAACTTTCAAAGTGCTTTCTTGAATGGACGGGGCTTTTCACGTGCTGACATACTCTCCGTTGCCAAATTTACGGATGCTCGAATATTGAAGCTTTCGGATATTGTCGATGGAAGGTTGAAGGAGCTTGGAAAATCAGGAACTAGAGACCAACTGGGTGGGCAAGAAGAGAGTGTTGAAGAGATCGACCTTCCTCAGGCTTTCCCTCAGCTGGAGGAACTGGAAGTGGATGGACGAAGTTATGAATCGTTTGAAGAGTTTCGCCGTTTAGCATAGTGTGTTGCAAATCAGATCCCGATGGGTGTTGAAGCGATGAACGCTGCCAGTCAAACTTCTTATCATGCATCTATGTAGTGTTGGCAATTCTATGACCCGGGAGTTGTGACAAACGTACTGATGTTCAAGTTCGACGTGCACGACTAGGCTCAGATGAATCAGATATGATCAACAAGAAGAGTTGTCCAAGCCCGAGAAGCCAGCAATCTTTATGCGAGGCCCGCGGTTTAGAGCACCAAGAGGCGGCAAAAAGCTTCATCGAGGAAGAAAGGAACGTGCACGATTGAGAGTTGCAATAACATCGGCGTTATCGGTCCCCGATTTGGATGACCTGATGTGTAATATTTGGCATAGGCCATCAAACCAAACAAGCGCGCTCAGGCTTACGGCGAGCCACGACATCGACACGTCGCGGTATACACTGGCATGCTCACAACTCGCCTGCTCCGCCACATATCCCATACAACTAATTCATAGGCGTTTTAAGTCATAAAATCCTCTTGTGAGAATGTCCAAAAAACTCAAAATCGCATTCATACACCCAGATTTGGGAATTGGTGGGTGCACTTCTCCGATTTTGTTTTGTGAGTTTTAATTAATTGGTCTGGTGGGGAATTAGGTGGTGCAGAGCGTCTAGTTGTAGACGCTGCATTGGGCTTGTTGAAGCGTGGTCACAAAGTGGATATTTACACCTCGCATCACGACCCTTCGCATTGTTTTGAGGAAACGCGGGACGGTGAGTACCCTTCCCCTTGCTGTTGATCAGGACACCAAGGCCAAAAACTCATAGGCACGCTCAACGTCCACGCGTTAAAGCCGCCTTTGCCCCGCTCTATCAGAGGCAAATTCCACATACTATTCGCGCACCTTCGGCAACTCCATTTAACTGCCCACCTACTCCTCAAAGAACCAACTTATGATGTATATTTTGTGGACCAACTGTCTACGTGTATACCCTTCCTTAGGGCCTTTGGTGGCTACCGAGTGGTGTTTTATTGCCACTTTCCAGACAAATTGTTGGCAAATGGGGAATTTGTCGAAGGAGATTTGAGGAAAAAGAAAGTCAGTTTGGTGAAGGCGCTCTATCGGCTTCCTATGGATTGGTTGGAGGAGGTCACAACCCGTATGACTTATTGCATGCTAACTGAACTGAACCTGTGGCTAATACAGCGTTTTTGTGCACAGGACAGGCAGATGTATTGCTCGCAAACTCGAAGTTTACAGCCCGCGTTTTTCAGACCTACTTCAAGTCAATAAACAGGACTCCGACGGTAGTTTACCCAGGGATCAATCTCGAGGCATATAATGCAAAAGTGGACAAGACCGATCCCAACATCGTGGCCGTTACTTCGTAAGTATCTTCTTGTGTCCAAACTATTCTTCTTTCTAAATTTCGCCTCAGATCACATCCCACACTGCTCTCTCTCAACCGTTTCGAGAAGAAAAAGAACGCAGCACTGGCAATACAAGCATTCGCCATCCTTCGGTCCCAACTCTCAAAACCCGAATTCAAAAACCTTCGCCTGGTTCTTGCAGGAGGATACGATCCACGATTGGAAGACAACATGTTGACACTCTACTCCCTCATCGACCTCGCCAAATCACACTCCCTGTCATACAACGTCATAACACCCTCTTCGGACTCACCCGTCAAGATTCCACCTCTAAATATGACACCTGACGACCCAAACGTCCTTTTTCTTCTCAACTTTACTACATCGCAGCGGACTGCACTCCTACGAAGTCCATCGACAAGAGCGTTGTTGTACACGCCAGCAAACGAACATTTTGGGATTGGACCCGTTGAAGCGATGAGCTGTGGCGTACCCGTTCTCGCGTGCGATACTGGAGGGCCCACAGAGAGCATCCTTGACCCTGGCAGTTCCACCACATCCAGAAATGAACGAACTGGCTGGTTACGACCGCCTCAACCAGAAGTATGGGCGACCGCCCTTCTCGAGATCCTAAGCCTCAAAGAACATGAACGAAGAAACCTTGCGGTGAAGGCAAAAGGGAGAGCTTCGACATTATTTGGCATGGAAGCGATGGCAGTGGGGTTGGAGAAAGGATTGCTTGAGGCAGTTGCGATGGGCGAGGTTAAGCTTGTGAAGGATATTTGGGTGATTATGATTTTCGTGGTTTTATTGTCATGTATGCTGGGACCCTCGATGACGGACGTTCTTCTGAGCTGAAGCCACATTCATTTGTGGGCTCTGCGTTTTGCTGCCGGATGGCCGATGGAGTTGCTTGGCAGGGGACATGCATACTGCATATGGCCGGCAACGCCCATCCGGCATACAGTACTGCCTTCATCATGAGCTTGGGGGCATTTGCATCCGGGAAGACGAGCGCTTTGCCTTGTTATCTCTTACCACCATCCCCGAGTTTTTGATCTTAGACGATATCCAACACTAGCGGACTTACCGTACGTATCACACGTATCTACGAACCCACTGAACTGTACCTTTCTGATTTTCCATGTCTCTTCTCTATTATTACCAGAGAATACCTATATTCAGCCAAATCTCCTCATACTCGAGTCCATATCCGTATAGATGTCAACCGCAGACGTAACCGCAGACGTCAGTCACGCCCAACCCCTCTCTTCTCAAGTAGGAGGCCACGCCGGTGTCTTATCGACGGAAGACGGATCACTCATCATCAAACCCGCCTTACATCGTGAACTGGAATTCTATCAACACTTGACCACAAACGATGGATTTGCAGATTTAATACATTACGTACCCAAGTTTCTGGGAACGCTGCAATTACAAGGAAAAGTGGACACAACCGAGACTGAAATCGCTCATGCTGAAACCGAAAGAGATGGTGATGTTGCGGTTGTAACGAATGTTGAAGCCCATGTCGAAGTTCAGAAAGATGAGTACTTCTCATTTTTCCCTTGGCTTTAATAAGATTGCAATGAGGCTGACATTTCCTTTCGATATCCACAATCCATAGTCCTCGAAAACATATCACACACCTTCCTCAAACCTAATATCCTGGATATCAAACTCGGCACCGTCCTATATGCATACGATGCATCAGAAGAGAAGAAAGCACGTATGGAAAAGACAGCTCGCGAAACCACATCCTTCGAGACAGGCGTTAGGTTGACTGGATTCCAAGTAAGTCCTTCCCCCTCCAATCCCTTCCTGTCGCATTAACCTCCACCACAGGTATACGACAACACAACATCCGTACCCATCAACACTCCCAAATCCTACGGTAAAAGCATAAAACCCTCGGACCTCCCAGACGGAATCTCCAACTTCTTCCCTCTCCCGTCACCTGGTGCCACACCAAACCAAGGTCTCCCACCACACCTCCTCCTTCCAATCCTACACAACCTCCTTGCGGACATTCAAGAAATCCGAGAAGTCCTTTCAAAGATCGAAATGCGCATGGCAGGCGGCTCCTTATTGATTGTATATGAAGCAGATTGGGAACGAGCGGAGGAGGGTATCAAGAAATTTGGCTTAACTACCAAAGGCAGGGAAGTTGATTTTGACGAGGAGGAAGAGGAGGATAGCGATGCTGAAGACTCGGACGAAAATGAGAATAAAGTCGGCCCACCTTACAGTGTCAAGTTGATTGACTTTGCGCATACCTTCATCACTCCTGGAGAAGGACCAGACCCAGGCGTTCTCGTTGGTGTTGATACCACGCTAGCGCTGTTGAAGGGCCGGATCGAACAGGTTACGCAAGCATCTGCATAGACGAGTACGGTCACGATAATAGTCCTTGTAATGAAAAAATCTTGTATGGTGGTATTGCACAATGATTTCGACTCGGATGAGAGTACAAGAGAACGGAATGACAACAAAACGATTAGCGAATAAATAGGTAAAATGATTGAAAAAGCATGGAAATAACTACAAGCCATATTACACACTCAGTCATCGCATGGTACATCTTCCCCCGTTACACAAGGTACATCGTGTTGGTTGATCAAGTGGTTGATGGACAACAAGGTGTTCGAAGCCCCTCAGTATTCAGCAATCTGCAACACCCGTCCTATTCCAGAACAGTCAATAAAGGCTGTCTCGACACCAGGCAAGAAAACGGCAAACTTACCAACATCCGAATACGTCTTCTTCCTCCTCCCCACACGTTCAACATCTACGCTATCAAAGAACGAATACCCAGCTACACAAGAAAAGAACCTCGCGTCAGCTTCTGTTGCGTATCTCGCCTAAACAAGACTTACACATGGGAACAACCTCATCCTCCTCTTCATCATCATTATCCGAGCCACTCCCGCCGTGTATCGGTCTTCCCGTTTTGGAATCTCTCAGTATCCCGAGATGATCAATAAACGGTGCCGGCCTCTCATTCGCAGATCTGTGCATCTGAATGAGGATTCTTTGGATATCGTGCAGGTACCCCTTGAGTGTGTCCAAGAACCGACGGGTTTGGAGATGCTTCGAGGATGCAACGCTAAATATGGGATTGGGATGAGTATTTTGGACCGTCCGATGGAAGGAATGACGCACATAGACATCCCATCTTCTTTGATAATATACCCAATGCCATACCCGTCCGCTGCAACAGGTCCGAAGCCGAAAAGTCTCAACGCAGGATTACCACAATTGGACGTGGACAAAATCGAAGTCCCCAATGTACCCCAACCTGGGTCTGTGAAGATGGCGGGCATTTGACCACTTGGGGGCCATTTCGCCGGCTCGTCGGGTGAAGGATCAAGGTTCCCGTTCAGTTGACGTTGAATGAGGCAATAGAGAGCATAGAGGTGACTGAAAGGGGGTGTCAAGTTACATCGAAGAATGGAACAGTAAAGACTAACCGATCTTGACCAAGCCCTTGGCTACACTCCTTCGTGAGCTTGACGTGTCTCTCACATGCTTTTCGGAGGGCGGCAATCTTCTCCTCGGGGAATGCCTCGGAATAGAACGTCTATCATATCATCAGGATCAAATATAACCGCATATATGCTCAAAACCTACCTTCGTGAACGCAACGCTCTCAGGTTGAATGGACCTAATCGCCTCCGTCCTTCCATGCAAGAACGACTTTGTCATGGCAGGTTCATAAACGCATTCAATACGACCTAACAAAGGTCCGGATATTAGAAAACGTCAGAGCAGAAATCAAAAACACACACCATACAACCCAAAGTACGCCGCCTGGAACGCCATCTGCACAAACGCATCTGGACTAAACCCATGGCTCGTAATAAAATTCTTCCCATATCCCTTAAACTCCAGCGCCTGACAGTCGTTCTGACATATCAAATCGCTCAATCTCGTTTTCGCGAACCGAATGCCCACCCTTAACTCTGGCGTTATCTTCCATTCAAGTTTCTTGGGCGTCGTGTCGTGCTTGGATCGTGATCCGTTGATGCCGTTCGCAGCTGGCTTGCTTGGAGCACCACGAGGAGGCTTGTAGGATTTGGCATAAGGTGAAAGAGGAGCATGGAACAGGGTTGGTGCTGTTGGGTTGATAGATTTCGCTAAGAGCATTAGGCCCTCCGTGAAGACGTCCGCGGCGAACCTCAACACAGTATGGCCATCCACGCCTGTATGCTCAAAATTGATACCTGCAGAACCGTCGGCGCATACAATGATTTGGAGCTACGGAAGGTGCATATATGCGTCAATTTAACCGCAAATATCGAGTAAAAACAAGGGAGAACATACCTTGTCGTACCACCGGTTTGTACATGTTCCAATCTGTTCTCCACCTTCCAACTTGTATGTCCCACATAGGTAGTTACTGCATAGATCTGCCAAGTTTTCTGGCGCTGTATCGTCTAGACAGACGATGAACAAAGCATGGTCGACGATATCCAGACATGCTGCGTTGAGTTTGTCTTGCGAGAGGTTGGATCGAAGGTCAGACCATATTTTGCGATGTTCGGTTGTCAGAACGCCAATGGCTCCGCGAGCGACCTGTTATTCGTCGAAGAGTCAGCGGAGCATGATAGCAGTATAAAAACGTAGGTACCGCGGTTGGATCGGTCTTATCTGCATCCGCAACAATAGCTTGAAGGTTCCTCAACACTTCTCGTTCGGTCAACAATAACTTATGTTCGTTGTCAAGGACGTCGAACCAGTCTTTTGAGCGACGAACGCGATGATGAGGGGAAGGAAAAGGAAGAGAAAAAATGACGTCAGCATGAAGCTCGCCCGGCACAAACCGAAGAAGCAACGCACAGAATTGGCCACGACGAAGAACGACGACATGCCGCGAATCCGGGTGAGCTTCCATCTTACAGCCTCTCTAAGGACCAAGGATAGCGATAATCAGTAATCAAGCGTCAAGAAACCACACGGTGCCCACCTTGGTCGGGATCCTAGCGGTGCCAAAGAGCCGGAGATACTGACTCATGTCAAGGGGAGTTCCTCGGACAGTATCCGGGACAAGCAACCCATGACGGAGATCATGGATGAAACCTAGAGAAGAGATAATGAGGGAAGATGCTCGTGGAAGTTGACTACCGCGGTCGGGTGTGGGATCGTTTCTATTCATGAATTAGACTCGTTCATGAGAACTTGCAAGGATGATGATGGTGATGAAGAAGAGGAAGACTCACTCCAAGACGAAGAAGGGGTTGAGAGCAAGCACAACGGGGTCGCTGTGCGACAGATATGATTCATACCTTCATACAAATCTGATTAGCAGTGAAGACAAGAATAACGACAAGTGGTCGCACCAAAACTCTTCAATGTAGCTATAAATGAACACGAAACTCGTCAGGAATCACCTTCACAACAATGCCTGAACATCGAGACTGACCTAGGCCTATCCTTCGCCCACTCCTTCAACTTCTCCTGAATCTTTGGTCCATCATTCTCCAAGAAATCTTGAACCGCTTCCTTTGTCGAAGCATGATCCTCTTCATCCTGCAAGCCTTCAAGCGCTCTCAGATAACGACGACACGTTTCCTCCAATGGGGGAATGGGTAACTTGGGGAGCTTCTCTTGATGCGCGAATGTCTTGCCTGCTTGCGCAGGGGTAGCACTTGAAGCAAGTTCTACGGCGGAAGTGACAGCTGATATGGGTGGAGGTGCCATTTTCCTCCTCGGTGGGCTGTGTGATGAGGTTAACGAGGTGGAACTGGGCGATGATCTGAGAAGCTCTCGTGTTGATGGTGGTGGCGGGGGCTGGGCCTGGGCGATAGACGGCAACGAGGATATGGAAAGTGTCGACCCAGTCGTCAAAGACGATGGCCCAGCTCTGTCAACAAGAGAGGTGAGTAAGAGGAAGGAAAGAAAGGGCTTGGTCGGGGAAGTAATAAATGAATGGGTATGTAAAGCACATGGAAAAACGAATTATCACGATCCATACAATTCGGGGACTTACATTTTGGGCACTTCCAAATGGACATTTCCACCACCGTTCATCACCTCAGAAGCTTGGCCAACACCCGTCTGGACCTGTTCGCCATTGATAACCCCGGCAACACCAACGCCACTGACGTGTTCAACAGGCTTTTCCGCCTGACCAATGACCACAACTCCGCCTTCGATACTCGTACTCTGAGTTTGCGTTCCATCACTTGGTAGTCCATCGACATCACCTTCTATCTGCCTCTCATGACCACCAGCTTGACTTGAACCAACGGTGGGCCGTCGGCGGGGTAATGCGGGGTAAATCAAGCGGAGAAGAGACGGCACCCCGGATCCTCCCCCTCCACTCCCACTGGTTTGTTTGTCTCCACTATCACCACCCTCCTTTCCCTCACCACTACCACCACTTCCCTCCTTCTTCACCCTCCCAATTAATCTCCTAATCGTCCCCCCACCTCCCAACTTCACCTTCGAACTCGCCGTCCTTTCCACTGCGGGCGCCTGGACGTCATTGGATTGAATTAACGCTGGCATTGTCCGTTCGCTCTCGTGATTCCGTTCGAGCTTCGATTGGGTGGGTATACAAATCTTGAAAGAGCTATGATCCCTTCGAGAGGGATCGAGAGGTGTACAATCGAATGGAGAAGGGCGTCAGGTCCCAAAGTACAAGTAGCTGAATTAGCCGAGTCCAGGACCAATTGCAACGGGCAATACGGACCCCTATACAGAGCCCTCTATCCCTATCACCCGCTCGCATGCAGAGTGTTTCCCAAACAGTACTATCCCAGAGTAGCACATACAGCACTGGTACCGCAGCGCTGACTCTGCTCAACAACGACGCGATCATGCATAATGACGTCGACGCAAGCATATGATTGGTTGAGCGTCATCCCAAGAACATGCGCAAACCTCTAGTGCTTCCACTGACTGGCTAATCAGCACACGTATCTCGTAAACACCTTCTGAATCCCAAACGCGGAGATTATGCGTTCATGACCAATTGACCGCCCGGGTTAATTCACCATTGCCCATCACACACATCGTGGCCCCAGTGCCCGAGCGCATGCGGACTGTCAAAACATGCAAGAAAGCAGCACCCACGGGAGCGTTTAATCGGCCTATCACCCAATCCCCAGTCGATATATACTTAGACCAAATGAAAATCTACTGTCACTATCGCAAGCGTCTAATTACCAGATCCATACGATATAATCTCTCGAAAGTTGCATGTGATACTTTTCACCAACCTCTCTACCGCACTGAGGTTGAGATCCTAGGACCCAACTATAACCTCAATATCCACAGGTTCACAATCTGCCAACACATAATGCGGATGCCCCGTCACTGGTGAAAACACCACATCCAACCTCCCATTCGCCGTATTATTTTTACAAAGCGAAAACGCATCCGATTTTCCACCATATGAAAGGAGCTGTGGGCCACCAGAAACTGCACTGGGATCGGCTTGTGTGCAATACGATTGAGAACCAGGGAACGGCGGGCTCGAAGCAACAAACGTCAACGATTCACCGTCGATGGGCGCAATATTCGTCATGGATATTGTGGGATCAACAATTGACTTTGGTTGGACAATGGAATTGCCTAATCCAAAAGTTGGCCATTCCGAGCAACAATTCGGGCAAGCCTACAGATATGCCATCAGCTGGGCTCACGTCCCGGATAACCCACTTACCGAAAGCAAAGTCCAAGTCAACGACTTCACCAACTCCACCACAATCACCTTCAACGGTGTAATTGTACCATCGTTCCTATTCCTAGCCGTCAAAGTGAAAGATGATGTGGTCGATTCGTTACACTCCTGAGGTTCGTCGCCTCCGCCACCAGACGAGCCGAGTTGATAGATAGCTAGTCGATTAACGTTGCCACAATATTCTTCATGATTTGAATCACAGACCATACGACAATCTGCATCCGAAACGCGCTGTGTAGGTGGGTTGACGGCATTGTCGCACCCTAACCACAGTTGATTTCAGCGACTTTTCAGTCATAGATTGGATAGGCTGAGAGCAGGCACTCACAGCACTCGCGTCCGATCTCCAAACCCGCATATGAATATGAACCAAGAGCCTGACATGCGGCCGTACAAGATTCAGGCGTAACTCCGCCTGGAATATTCACGGGTACAGCGAGCGTTCTCGCACTTGTGCTATCTCTGTATTACAAGGTTCGTCATCAGCTCGTTAATCTCAAAAGTTGGAGTTCAGCAGAGCCGACCCGAGATGAGAGGACCGTTGAGAAAGATCACATACGTGAAACATCCGTCATAGTCCCATTCACCTCCAGTCGCCGACACACTTGGGACAATTACAGGAGGCGTGGCTCCACTGTAAAAGATATTGATCTTCCCACTTGCACCGCAAGTTTCAGAATTATTACCACTGCATCCCCAATTGCAGTTGTCCAATGGTGCTGGGACGCTGGGGAATTGAATGGTGGAATCACAATCTAAAATTCCAATCAACAAGTCGAGCATAATCCAATCAGTCAATCGAAGACAGACAACGTTTAGGGGACATACAGCACTCCTGATTGTCAGGGAGGAGAGCAGGGATAGCCAATCAGCCAATGGGAGATCAATTTCGTGACATCCAAAAGGACTTACCCCTAACACGCGTCAGATTGACTTGAACAGACTAGAATCGGAGAACTGGACTCACTTGCAAATTCCACACCCGCATAAATATAATTTTGATCACCACAAAAACCGATACAGTATTCAATGGTCATATTATCACCGGACGTCGATGATGCTGTTAGCGTTCTCGATATTGATATATCACTGCAACAATGATCAAATTGAGCACGAAGCTGATTATTGATTGCTCACGTATAACACCCGACTGAACTCCAACTCCCTGGCAGCACAGCTGGGAGGGTCTGGGCATTGGCCCACAGCGGCAAGTGGGCAGCAGCAGACAAGAAAGCTAGGGCATGAAGAGTGATGGTGGCGCTACCAGCGTCAAAGCCACTTTGACGAGACTGAGGGAGGGGAGGAATGGAAGTAGCTAACCGCATGTTTAGACGAGCCCCACGTCGTTATCCTTTCGGGTGGGCAAAATGCCCTTTAGCGAGCCCATTTCGACCCGTACTTATACTTCCTCCTCGGAATCAGGCCTATCTTGGAGTTCAGTCGGCACCCACACTCGTCAATCGCGTCGAGAGCCGTCACCGGTCACCCGTCGCACATTTTATACAATCTATATCAGTTCCTTCTACATGCCAGCAGGATCTTCGCGCCATATGCTCACTGGGATTCGATGGAAAAAAATGGCACGCCGTCAACCCTGCGTCTCTCGGAAACGCGAGATCCTCGAGGGTAGGTGCATACACCTCCATTTTGGGTCGAAGAGGGGTCTGCCGCGTTGATGTGTCGGACGTAGGATTTTAATTCTGGATATTGCAAAGGACAAGCTGAATATATGCGAGGATCAGAGTGATACGACGTACGTACGTCGAGAATCTGTGCGTCACGGAGGTTATGATGGAGCTATTTGAGGGAGTTGATCGGTTCTCATGCCCGTCATATGAAGCATTGAGATTGGACGGGCGGGGCATTTCTCCGAGCCGAGACACCTCATCGAAGAGCTAGAGACTTTTGAACGCGGATACTTAGGCAACCAGGAACCGGTCATGGTAGGAAATTCTTTATCGTACCTATCCAGAGTTCGAAATTCTCAGAATCGCGTCACCAAAAGAAGGAAAGAGAGCGGCAGGTGGTGTAGGCCTAGAAGGTAGAGTTGACAAAGGCTATATGCTTGTTGGCGAGACTCGTACCTTGGGTATTTAAAGCACGGACGCGTGGTAAGCCTCGACCATCGAAGAGGAACTAAGCACTTCGAAGTGGTGAATGCTGGCAGGTGTCAATTGTGATTGGCCCCATCACTTCGAAGTATCCCTCGACAGAGTCGACACGACATGGGCCTCGCATATGAGATCTCCGAGAATATATGTACGCGACGTCAGCACCTAGTTCACGCGGAAGGTGAATATATGCGCGTCAATGCCGTCATAAGATAAGTGATAACAATTACCAAGTCACTACCATTTGAAAGACACAAACGTAACGGTTGTTCCCGACCACCCGTATGCTTTTCTCCGATTTTCTGCCAGGGAAAACCGTTGACTAGCACCATGTTTCCAGTGAGGTGAAAGCCGTTTGCATCGGGATTGAAAGGCCCTGTAAAGTCTTCGGTAGCACTTACTTAGGATGCTTCAAGATCAACGTGCACGTGGTATGACACCAATATCTCGTCTGAGCGTTCTTTGTTAGTAAGGGCGTTCTTGTTACATAAACGGGGAAGTGTTCCCGGATATCACGGCATCTCGTTCGAGTAGTGTCATATGAGAGATAATCTTATGGTGATCTCTCGTTACAGTTTCTAGTTTCGAAGAAGCCACTTTGGGAGGGTAACTGCATCATCAAGCAGTCACAACGGGAAGGTTTTCGCGCAGATTCATGAGATGCAAGTCTGCTTGGTGGTACTGATATTGACATGGACATGAACAACCACATAAATAAGTTAAATCAATCACTACGCATTGTACACTGGGTATCGACGTAGGAGGAGCTGCATTGTGAACCAGTAACCCCTCACGATACCATGAATCCAGACAGGGAAGATTTATGGGCAGAAAGTGAGAGTATAGTCTGCCTTGTTGCCACTGGGGCAGTTCCACGACGCAGTCCCGCTCTCGTCAAAAGCGTAAGCGTAAGCGTTGGGGCAGTTACCCTCTGCAGGAAAAAAGTAAGTTTCTGACATTAAATCATGGACGGA
>ML208580.1:0-34198 GCA_004369065.1 Pluteus cervinus
ATTATCGTCGATTAAGATAAAAAAATTTCCCTGATGCGCCTCGTCACCTTCAACTGTTGTCACGTCGCAATCTCCTGTCTCTTTACCAGAACCAAGGCAATGCAAACACTTTGAAAGTGATTCTGAAAGTCCCGATAGAGAAGAGGAAAGGAGAGCGTGCGATGTGGTGGCAACACTGCTTCGACTGACATCCTGTGCCACCCCGAACGCAGGGTTTAGTCGAAGGCGGTCCAAATTTTGACGAGACTTTTGGAGTTAGGGAGGGACTCACTCACCAACTTTTGCCTTAGTAAAAAGAAATCACTAACAGCCGCTGCAAGGTAATACATGCCTTTTCTTCTTAAAACCGATAGTTCTTGGGAAACACTACGGAGGAGCCATAGGTAGTCGTTTACGGTTACGAATGTGATTGTGTGGAGTGTTCCGTTTGAAGGGACTTGTTGATAGGACGGAGAGAACGGAAGAGCGTTTGGAGTGGGTTATACAGATTTCTGGAACGAGTTTAGTTCGAAAGGGTGAACTTACAATTGAGTTTGGCCGTCTTGAATGGTCTCTACTGTCCCTATACAGTAGTTCTCGTTTCTGGATAGCGCCTGTCCACCATAAGTAGATGTATAATACTACGATTCAAACCATTTTGAGTACTCGAGTCGTGAATCACATTTTCACTGACCCGACGCCTGCAGCATTCTACGTAGTTGGATATGCTGGGATTAGAAAGGAGGGAGAGATGCAGTGTAAGTGGCAGTCTAGGAGACTCACTTTCACCGATATTCGGATACGAGGCAATAATAGCCCAACGAAATTGTTTCTGTCAAGTTCAGAGCCACCTGAGAGAGACATATATCAAAGGACTTAGGATGCAATAGAAATAGAAAGGCCCTTTGTTGCCTTTGAACTGCGCTTAACTCCGTATTCGGTGGCACTCCGTCTAATTAATCCGCGCGACGCGTCGGGGCTTTCACAATCACAACCAACACAACCACATTCACCAAACCCTCATCCACCACATCTCTCTCGTCGACACACTCTCAACAGCCGCCTTTTCCTCTAAAATTTTTCCATTCTCCGACAATGTCTCCCTCGAACAATCAATCAGGTCGAGAGGAAGACACTAACGGAAGACCGCGATCCCTCCCACTCATTTGGCGGAGGAACGCAATGCGTCCAGGCTTGATGTTATTTCATGAGTCAACGGGGGACAATAATTACAAACCACACGGGCAATATAGTCCCACTTCGACCACAGAGGCTTCCGTCAACGGCGACCTTTTCGATAGATCGTTAGTGCCACTGGTCCCTACACGAGGGCCCTTTTATGCCGCACACCCAACATCACCGGGAAGCCAAAGTTGACCCCCACTGGGTTTTGGTAGAGCAGTACCTCTCGACGACGGCGACCCAGTCTATGTATGTCTCCAGAGGACCAAAGATGATCGTCACCGCCTTCGGAGGGTATCCCGAAGCCAATACTCTGAGAAACATCAAACACAAGGAAGACGAAGACTCCGACAGCGATACGGAGTAGCTTTGGTCGGTCACGAATCTGTGGGAAGGATACTATGCAAACCGAGGAGGTCATATCAATGGAATAGACGGGCAAGAGCAAGGCGGTCGAGAGGAACGCAATGATGAGAGTTCCCCAGAAGACCCATCCGAAGTTTCATGCCTTGCAACGTCGATGGCGCCACAAACCCAGGTCTCGAATGAATCTTCCAAAGGAAATACATCTCTGGTCTCTGAACCAGGCTCTCCATTAACCCCCCTCGACATGAGCGTCGAGACCACTGACATTGATGAAGAGAAATTCGCCGATGGTAGGGTCCAAAGTCGAGGGGGAAAGAGGAAAAGAGAGAATGCCAACGACAAAGGACGACTCACTATTGTCAAGTTTAAGCTTGACGAATCCGTCAGGGCGGCCAATCGAAGGAAGTTGAGGTTCAACTATCGCTGGTAGAATAACCACAGGAGTGAGGATGAGTTTAATAGATTGCATACGGACTTACGAATCCTTTTCCTTTTCCTATGTTTTCCTTTCCCATGCTTTTCCTTCCTGTACTCGCTACTTCGTCAGGAGGATTATCGGCCCTCTTGGCTTCTCATTAAGTTAGTGACCTTAACAATGTAATAATACACATACTTTGAACCATTTTATCCATATGACGATAGATAGGCCTTGAACTGCGAGAGGATACCCAATATGTGTCAGTAATCGATGAATCCTATCGACCTTCAGAGTCCCCCAACGTTTTTTGTCTTGAGTTTCTATAATGAACGCGAACATGTTCGGGTCAACTGAACTTTGAGGTTGAATTATGAGTTCGGGAATGGGGGGGTTGGTCGTGGTTCGAAATCAGAATGGGATTCCCGAGTTGCAGCTGCACAACCTCGGCGATGTCCGGAAACTCTGTTGCCTTGGTGTTTGGTTTTCCATGTCTCCCGGGACACATTTGTTCGACCGTGCCCCGTATGCAAATGTGAGTCAAGTATCCATATGATCCCAGGACCTGACGCTCTACTAAGTGGACTGACTGATAGAAAGGTTATGAGCTGAACTCGGACTACGGTACGTGAGGGGACAGGTTCAACGGGTTGGAGTCCGAGAACTGCGGTTTGGAAGGTATACCTCTGACGAGTCATATACACGACTTTGGCCCCATTTTACTGAACAGGACAACAGAGCATAGGGCTTGATCTGGATGTATCGTGGCGGAGTGGGCTATAATAACCGCTACATGATGCATGATGCGTGACTCTTCCTCTTGACTCTGTACCACCACGACATCACCTTTTGGTACAGCTCTTGGTGAGCTATTTATCCTTGGTCTTTCAAACCTTGTCGATCACCACCCTTTTATCTCCACTTCCTTCTACAATTGTTACCATATAGCATTTATTTTACGGCTGTGATGCCTGCGGAACAAAGAAGCGGAAAATGCAAGCGTCTTGGACGCCTTCGTTCTCTCCCACATCGTCCTAAACCCCCTTCGAACGCCAACATGAACCATACTCACGGACTTCAATCCCAGCTTTTAACTTCAGCTTCAACGACCGGGTCCTTCACCCCGCTTCAATCAGTGTTTGAAGCCGCACCCCGAACTAGCCCTTTGTATTGGAGAAGGGTTTCCGGAGGGATGGCAGTCTGAATTGGGTGCCACACAGCATTCAATAGGGCTCGATGCGCCTCTTATAGACATGTTTTTTGGTTTATCTGAGAGTGACGAGCTGTATGATAAGCTCCAGTCAGTACCACTTCCCGTCCAAATGTTGGAAAGTTCTCATTCCTAGGCCTAATGTGATATCACAAATGGGTATTATAGCGCCAGCATACATTGATTGGCTTCGGTGAGTGATACGTTGGTGTCTCAACGGAAGGAATCGACCTCAATCCACGTACAACAGAAAAGCGGAACCCCTTCCTGCTCGGGATCCTGCACCTGCGCCAGTACGTATACCTCGGATCCCAGTTCGTCAATCAAACCCAATGTTGTAGGCATTATCACCTCCTCCGTCGAGTCCGACTTCTTCAATCGGCTCTACGATCACCCAAATTTAATTAAAGGTGAGTTGACGATTACCCCACCTCTGAATCTGCTTGTGAATCTGACGTTCCGATCTGGATAGTTCACTTCTGCTCGGGCAAGGGTATCCCAACAAATTGTGTGTGGACCTTCGATTGTGGACTTTACGGCTGGTCAATGACTCTATTTCAATGGAGCATCTAATACTCAGTCTGTGTATGCCGATCAATTAGTTGTACACTACAACCGTGTTGTACAAGATATAATATCATCCCCGTGAACCGCAAGCGAGAGAGTAGATGAAGCTCTTGTTCATACGGTACCACAGATGGTACACGAAACTTCAGCGCCACACTCTACTGTATGTAGGAAGTATCAAACAATATTAGAATTGGCCCTTCATAAATACAGCGACATTCCTCTGCTGTAACGATTTAACACGAAATAGTATCACCGGACACAAGAGCCACGAATCCCAGAAATCATACCAGCCGTCACCGCAATGTAAGGATAAGCAGGCGTACCCCTTACAAACGGTGGTGCAGTCACAAACTACTCGCCTTTCGGTCTAAGTGGGCGGAAATTATCAGATACACCGGTATTAACAAGGAAGGAGAGAAAACTAACTTTTGATGAAACGTTGCTACGACGTGTGGTGATAATCTCGGTATTGGTCAACACGAGAATACTGGAACGAGCGCGACGAACTTGGAGGAACTAGGCAGAAAGGAGACGACTGTTAGTGTAGAAGCCAAAGACGAGAAGAGGCAGGGAATTCCTCACCTTGACATCTGAACAGGGTATCGATAGGTGCTGATGTCGAGGTCGAAGTTGATCCACACTCCTTTATACTGTACGAGTTGCGGCCAAGAAACTTTCGGATTACGCCGCCGTTTGCTGCAATTGAGAGGATCGTAGCTGTGTGACGTTGGTTGGTGTGAAGACGGCGGTCGGGGTAGTGCCAGCTGACAACCACCCTGAAAGGACTAAATGAAAGAGAAAGGACGATGTCCATTCGTATGACACCTCTGGAGAGAGTGAGTTTTGAGGCGCAAAGACCGGAGAAAAGGTTTACATACCAGACGAACGGCTGACGAGATGAACATGCTTCCGACCTCAAAACCATTGTCACCCTCCATATTGGAGAAAGTCAAGCTGGACTGGGGATCAGAGTAAAGTCAGCGCTGTGGAGAAGGAACTTACGAATCCGGCGAATACACCGCGGGGGATGACGGTTGTGCAACAATATAGGCGGAGACGATGTGGGACAACATAACACGAAGCCTCTTGCAGCTGAGCGACAAAAGACGCGAGTTGAGACCGTTCAACATGCTGGGCACCAGCCAGGACTGTCACGTGACATATGTTGAAGTTTTGACGACCCTACCTCCGCGACACAGAAACGTACCCACAGGGAAGGGAAAGTGATATCTATGCGACACTGTAAATCTCCAACCTCGCGCTCGGTCAGGCGTACGTTGACCTACAGGCAAAAGCCCAGTCTATCAGGAAACGGGTCATTCAGTAGGTGGGGAAGTTGAGAGCGGAAAATGGACCTTAAGAGAGTATCGGCTGCTAGCGCAGACTTAGAGATGAATCACCAATCCTTGAGAGGTTCTACGCGTGTGGAATTAGCTAGGATGAACGGTACGAGAATGAACACGGAAGGGGACTAACTGCGGCACGTAACGCTTGACCACCATAAAACCCTTCAAAACGTCCACTAAGTATCTCCGCCAGCAGCAGTTGAACAATAAGATTCTAAGTGAGAATGAGTGAAGTTCCACAAAGAAGACAAACGAGGGTACGAACGAAGTGTTGTGGATCTAAATTAAGAAAAACAAGAATCGGTCGAAGGCGGCACATTGTAATCCAGGGCTCTGAGGATTATGTTGAGGAAAATCATTGCAAGCTTTAGCAAAGGGAAAGAGTACCGAAGCACGATCCTAGGAAGATGGGAACAAACGGGATCCAGATGAATGTTCACAGGTGAGATGACGCGATGGGAACTTTGGCAGTATGCGTTCGTGAAAACGAGGAAAGACGGGTATCCGATGGTAAAGAGGTAGACCCAAAACCAGTGCGCCGAGACGGGGAAGGGCAACAAAGTAAAAAGACGCACCATGTTGACACCGGGCCTGAGCCTTGCGTCTCCCGCGATAGATCGTCACAACGAGGAGGTAAGGTCCACAATACTGCCTTGAATATCAAAGGTTGGCCGTTCAACGTCCAACGGTCAATGTTCGGATAGCTAGTAACGGGGGATGAGCAGATGGCCTGACGGTTGGGGTAACACTTACACCATGACGAGTACGATAATGTTGTATCGTATTTTGTATGACAACTCTCTTGGGCTCGTCGACTCTATTCCTCCGAAAGTGCCCAGGAGAAAGTTGGGGTTCGACCGTAGTTGTGAACTGCCAGTCCCGAGAGTGCTAGTGAGAACTCGAAGATTCGACCATAAGGGAGAAACCTGAAACGTACCAAATCTATGCAGACCATGCGCGACGTTGAGGTTGTGGACCTTGCACAGAGAGAAATACCCAATAGATACCGAGAGAGGATGGTAAAGGTCATGGGAAAGGCTGGGAACATTTGTGTTGAAGGGAGCCTGCCCTGAATGACGTCGGTGACTGCCGCGAAATCCAGAAAACTCCTCACCGAATATCTTATGGAGAGGTTGAGGCACATTTAATCCAGCCAGATAGGAACCCACGAAACCCTTTCAAATTTCAATTGCAACGGAGGATCAATCGATCAAGCCCCGTGAGCAGGTCTATATCACTTCACGCGTTCCGTCGTCCAAATTCCAGGACGACGATCCGGCCCGGTTGAGGCCCGATCGGCTCACCAGACCCACTTCCTCGTTGTAGCTGTCCAATCTCACCGGTCAAGAGCGTGATCGCAAGAGGTATTATGGCTACGGTAACATCGAGTGACTTGGGAGAAAATCTCTGGGAATGCAGAAACGTACTACTGTGACCCTTCAGGGACTCGGCCACCCTAGGAACTCGGTCAACGCTGATTTACTCACTCCTTGAGGGAGAGGACTCAAAACTCTTGTGAAATATAAGACTAGTACATACTGACCTATGATTATATCAAATTTGAACTATAGTTTATCAGCAAGTGGCTTCAATTTCCGGGTGACAAGGGCCAAGCACCCGTTTTGGTGTGATTTCGTAAGCATCAGCAGGGCTTCCTGATTTGGAAATGCGCTATCAATGCAGCGAGCGCTCAGGACGGCTCGAAAACGTCCGTTCTTGACAGCAGACAACCCTCACAAGCCCATGCCATGAGACATAGCCCCCGAGAGATCCCACAAAAAATCGTATGCACACGTTTTCCTTCGTTTCTCTCTCTGGGGTGCATTTCTGACCAGCTGCTTGATGCTTGATCAGGCAGAAAATGGTGAGTTCTCTCCATCCTTTTTGTTGTCCAGCCCACAAACTTACTAAATTGGTCTCTATTTCCGGTCTTGGGTGATTTTTTTTGATTTTTTAAAATCCACTGCGTGCATGCCATCAAATGAGGTCATTTTCGTGCACATCCATCCGTTGAAGAGGTTTTATGGAGATTTGGGTAACATTGTGCAGATAAGATGTTCATCTAGTGTAGGCAGGTACTTGTCAATGAATTATGCAGCAGAACGGACATGAATAGCCTGTCAGAGACCTCTGGGATGTCGTCAAATGTCCAATCTACTGAATAATCTACGCGAATTCTCACTGTTTTTGAACCCTGACCGGACCCTGACTGGCCGGTGGCCGGGTGCCTAGGCAATGCCCGATTTGGCATGCTTGACAGGAAAATATTCGTATGTAGCACTGCCAATACTACAGCTAAAAATCTAATTCATGTTATGACTTATGCACTATAAGTTACAAATTGTAGCTACACTCAATGAGCACGGATCATTCGAAGAAAATTCGAGGAATCCAGATATTGATGCTTAGGTGGCCGGGTAGCCGGTCAGGCACAGTAACAGTTGTGATTTTTCCTTCTCTCGTTTCCTCACTATCCATTCTCGTGAGCTATAGCTCTCTTCGCTCCGTCGACTTCATCAGTACCGTTTATTGTATAAGAACATGAATTACTTTTCCAGATCTTGAATCTTGCTTGAATTGACGCGACTTCTTCACAAAGTCGAAGGCTGATCCGGTTCCTGCCTCGTCTTCATGGTCCATCTAACCCAAATTTCGTCAGCCTTTAAGGGGATCCAATTGAAAAGGATATTGTTGGCATTTATGATGCCATCTTCATTGAACGAAATGTTGGCTTGAGGCGCTGGAGGGCAGCGTGAGAATTGACACAGATGCCAGCTCGGCGACACAACTCGTTGCTTGTTCCTCACACCATCCGTAACGTCCTCGTCTCCATTCCCGCTGCAAGACCCATACCAACACCGGTTGTATTGGATGGCATATAACGCGATCCACGCTCAATACAGAGATACCAGAATGGCTTTGAGAAAGGTGCACACTTTTTTCTCGTATGGAATTCTAACGCCTCGATGTGCTGATTCTCTCCTCGTTGGTATCAGGTCCAACGGGTTGCACTAGTACTGAGCGAATAAAACGGGGTTACTACATACCCTTTCTCCCCTGAAAGCTTCAAGTGACGAAAGGGAGCGCCCACGTACTTGGAGCCAAATGCGTCAACAAATTCCGCGTTATGGACGACAGAAGCAACGGTGATGAATATGCCGATGACGGTGGACATGGGAAGCCGACTCAACGATGCTGGATGGGTTTCTGAGGCCGGTCAACTTGTCCTTCACCGACTACTAATGTATGTAACAGTTTTTCCTTTATATTCCTTTCAATAACATGTTGACTTCTAGCTCGACTCACAAGTTTCAATGTTTCAATGTTGAACGTTGAACTGTCGAAAGACCGCCATCTCGTGCGATAGGGCCTGGTATGACCAGTGTGAGCACGACGAGATAACTGGCAGGATTGGAAACGGTGGTGGTGGTGGAGCCGGTCGAGATGATGTCGATAGAACGAAGGCGGGGTTAGTATATTGTCTTTTACTTCAATTCGCAGTGCTAACTCGTCTTTTCCCCTCTAGGTCACGACATTCCGCCAACACCAATGGCCGTAGTGTTCGACATCCTCTTCAATTCAATTCTCTCTTGCAGGGGTCTACTTCGTTGAACGCCCCGTCCAAATACTCGGTGTATACACAAGCGCCACGCCTGATGCCATTCCTACCCTTTTCCCCCCTGACCTGTCACCTTTATCTCTCGACTTTGCACCACCGTCCTCAATTCCTCCTTCCTGCCATCGCTTCTTTCTGTGGAACCCCTACCCCACCTCCGTACAACCTACTTTTTCCCACTTCCCATCTCCCGAACACGCATATATTCAAGCCTCGTCATCAAAAGGTGTTTATTTCACGCCTAGGCCACATCCCAGGCAGGGTATCACGGGTCCATCCTACCCACACTACTTACTCCGGGGGGTTCCCATATACCACATCCTACGACAATCAAGTAGACGTCAACCAACCTCTATATGGTGGAGCGGTAAACTGCCAATGCTCCATACCTTCCCCGTCTCGGAACACCATCCCACTTCCCACAAATCCCGACAAAAACGTCGATGTGGCCCCTTAGTCGACCTTCGACAACCTTAATTGCCAGTATCCAATGACAAAGAAGTTTGGTCGATGGGTGGAGAAGCCGTCGAGCTTGTACCAGCTGTAGAACACAACGATGTTCCTGTGAAAGATAACGTCGCCTCAGCTGTTCTACACCTCTACCAGCTTCAGTTTCCGCATCGTCCACCCAAACCCTCCCCACACTCACCGGCGCAACCTACTGCATCCCAACCCCTGGAGAACCTTAAGACTCATGTAGAAGTCGCTGAACCTCTACCTCCACGCCCATCTCCAGCCGAACCTTCCTGGACTCTAGAACCTATGCCGTCACCCGTCACCGACAACCAGATTAGTAGTTCCTGAAACACCACAAGCACTTTCGTCAACGATTTAGAACTCGTTGAAGGACATCCTGTGGGTGAAGAAGCGGGGGAAGGATACGGTCAAGGTTGGCGGCTAGTGGTTTCCTTGGGTGGTCTCAACCTGTGTGTGGAGTTGACGTGGCTGTGGCGCCTCCGAGTTCCCAGCAATTCACTGCTTTGACTTTGCGCCCACGACTGGTGATCCAGGACCGGTTACAGAAACGACGAAGAAACCAGAACTAAAGGACGATGAACACGTCCTGTCGTCGAGTACGCTGTTGGAGAAGGGCGGAAGAGTGGAATTGAGATGGGAGGGTCGAGAGCTGAGGGTTGAGGATTTTAACTGGCGAGGGTGTTGAGCAGCAAAACGGAGGTTCTCTTTGCCGTTGAGAGTTCTGGGGGCGGTTTGCACAATGCTGCACGGGCGCCTATTATCGGACTGGGCGCTCTGGACGTAGATTCGAAGGCCCAGCAGAATGCACCCAGTGTTTCGACCTCTCAACATTCATCAGCCGTTCATCTCGCAGTAAACAGAACTGAATCCGCAACGTTCACGCAATTCCCAATCCCTCGTCATCGAGCTTCTCGCTACCTCCGCCTCAAGCATGTTCAAAACTCGGCCAAAGATTATCTTCGTGAATGTTTTGCGGAGACGTCTAAAATATCAATAACATATACCTCCACCCCGTCCTTCTCGTCACGCCAACAGCTGGTCCTATGGCTTCAATGTCAAGTTATGATCCTTGTTCGACCCCAATCTTTCCTCACCTACGACGCTGTCACCATCAGGGCTTTCAACGCAACGACACTCCCTTCCGTTTCGTCGAGGGATGGCCCGCTCCGACAGTGCTCGACAGCCAGTCAGATTCTACACAATCTTTCCTCTGGTACCTCACGAACGCTGTCACCATGAGGTCTTTCAACTTGAAGACGTTCCCTTCCCTTTCGTCGCGAGATGGCTCGCCTTACACCCTAAACTCTTCTATGTCATCACTGGCACTCACACCGCTGTCCTTTCCGTCAAGTGTGTCAGAACCAACGTCATCACCATTGCCCAACACACCCAAAGTTTCGAGAATCAGGAGTGCGTGATATTGCCAGCTGAGCACCGACCACTGCCGTGGGGTTCTTTGGCTGAACGAGATTGGATGGATTGGGAACGGGAGGCCCAGATGGTAGGCTATACCACCGAGGTCGAGAGCTAGAAGTCGGGTATATGAGTATCTTTTCTTGTCATTTTGCCCATAGTCTTCATCGGCGTCGTCGTCATAGCTGCCAACCTTACCTGTCGCTTTCATTTCTCCAGACCTCGTTTACCATGCCCGCGACTCCTTTGTTGTTCCATTGTGCTGTTTACTCCTGGGACGAATATACCATTTCTCATTTCTTTATTCGTACTTCACCTTTCCCACTTATCTGTTCAAATAGCGTACCTTGATTTCTTTCTCTGATCATTGTCCCTTTTTCTATGTTTCTCATGCGTTGATGGCTCTCCCACTCTCTGTGCTAAGTGTTGTTCATTGCATTGCTCAACTTGTAAGCAATTAACATTATTTGCTCCTCAACACAGCTTCAATCGTGAGGTTAAACTTGTGCATTGACAACAGACAGGAAATGGAGATACTCGAATAAGATGCTGCTAACATTAAGAATACGACGACACGCGTTATTGGAACACTTGAATCTTTATTCGTTGTCTCCATCCCGTTCTCGCCTCGAGGAACGCCGCCCTTTGGCGCAATACTCTTAACGACCAACGCCCGTGACGAGAAAGCCCAACCCGAACGGTTCGTTTCTATGGTCAACGCGACAGGATTCAATCCTTCCTGTGTTAATGCAACCATGGAAGGATCGATGCTGGCAGTGGGGGTAATTGTGGGTTCGGCTGTGACGCCGGCACCCTGTCCTGGACCAACCCTTCCGCTGCTTTAGCATTGTCATCCATATTCACATCACTGAGTGGGGAAGCAATTGCCTCCGAGGCTGTAGGGAGAGGTCCAGAGCTCAAGCTAACCCACGCCCATGGCGAATACCAACCATACCCCTGATGCTGAGAACTCCCCGCCTGCATAGAAGATGGACCTCCTTCTGACGAACTGATAGCGAGCGAGATATTCTTGATCTCGGGGTCAGAATGTACGTTGGAGGCCGCGGTGGGTGGTTCGACAGGTTTGCCATGGAGTTGAGGATTCTCAACGAGGAGGACCCTGAGAGTCGGGATTGGTGGGTTCAATAATGGGTGGGGGTGCTGCAGCGTTTGGATTGGTTGGCGGACGGAGTTCAACAGGGTTCTCAGGCGGAGGAGCTGATGGATTGGAAGCAGAAGACCGTCCAACGTAACCCTGCCATGAACTTGAGGATTGAACTACCACCCAATTCTCATCCTCCGAAGCGCGTTTCTACCGTAACCTTGAGTGGCTCCGGTTGGGCTGAGGAAGGAACGACTGTGGGTGACAAGGGAGAACCCAAGGGGCAACGGGGATTGGTTGTTGAACGGCGTTGTTGGGAGAGGGAGGTGCTGCTTTGGCCTTCGATTGGCGGTGAATCTTTTGTGAGTTGGGTAAGTAGATACTCCTTGTAAAACGTAAAAAGCACGTACTTGATATACGCGTTTCTGGAACGATACGCTCGAGGGAGACCTTCGACTTCCCTAACAACGGTATTCCGAGGGTAAACCTGCTCGAAGATGTTGTTATTGCAGGTTGAGGGGCCGGTTGAGTGCTTGACGACGGCTCTGGTGTAGGGGATGGTTGGGCAGGTGCTACGACAAATGTAGAAGCGAGAGGTGAAGAATTTGGTATGCCGCGAGGTAGTGATGTGGTGGCTTGAGTTGAATCTACGGAGGATGTTTTGAGAGTGGTGATGTTCGAGGGGGCGTGGACGGCACAGAAATGTCTGGATTTTCTGCGGAGCAGAGGGGAAAGTTGGCGTTGAAATACTATCAAAGATTCTTGGCTGCTCTGGTTCAACAGGAAGGGGTTGAATCTGAATGACCGGCTGTTCTGGTTCCTGGGGAGGCTGTGAAGCGGAGGAAGGCAGTGACTGGTTGTCGAAGGGTCTCTAAAGGCCGCTGGGGTATCTCTGGGGTATCTCTGGAGATTCTACAAGTGTTGTATGAAGGTCTTTGCGTGATATTGTACCAAACCAGGACGAACGAGACTCGGCATGAGCAGTCGGATTAAGGGTTGTGAAGATGGGCTGGCTGGGGGTTGAACGTTGAACGTTGAACGACCTGTCGAGCAGGCTCCGAGGCGGCGGGTTCTTCAACTGAAGACTGTGGGTGCACGCAACCCTCTAAAAGTTGCAAAATTAGTCCAACGATACATGACTCACGGCGAAGATACTCGTACCTGTCATGCTCGATGTAACCGCCGGACTATCGCCAGGACTCAACATGTTTGATTCTGAGACTTTCTGGTTGTCCAATGGTCTGATAGAGCTACAGATGCTAACGGTGTCGTTGTCTTTGAACGGCACTACGGTCGGCAACTTTGTAGCTGTGGAAGGTAATGGAGAGCCTTGCTCTGGCTCCGCGAAGATACATAAAAGGGTAGCAGAAGGCGACTTCTTGGGCGTTGAGAAAGTACGCCAGAACGACGACTGGAGCTCATCGAGAGTGACGGCGAGGAGGGATACTGGAGGGATAAAACCGGAGCCACCCATGCGGCGTGTGTGTCATGCCACGTGGCAACGGATCACGTGTCACACCCCAACCGACTTGGGCGCTTTTCCTCGTCCAGCGTCTCCAGTGCTTGTCCATGCATCTCTCAATAGATCCTGGGAGCTTAAAACCTGGTTCAACATTGACTCGTGGCGATTCAATACTCTTGGTCTTCCCTCATGCACATGGCCCAACACCTTCAAGTGACATCTCCGAGTTTTAACCTCGATCGAAGACTATCTGAAAGCCCCGTGGTCTGATTAGCCTCCCACATAACGCAGGCGCTGGTATACGAATCGTAACTTCAGGTCGTCTGTGCTGAGCATTAATCGCTGAATCCTTTGTAGCGTCCAACTTGACTCAGTACGATGAGCCGAGTTCTGGTCCTAGATTATTGATACACACCTCGCCGCGATTTCGATGACCACTATCCTCTTGTAAGTATTCGAAGCTGACGCTGTTCAACACTCTCGATATTTCACAGCTTTCCAACCTTGACATGTACTGACAAGTAGGGTTGTGCCCACGAAAAACACATGTGGTTTCGTGCTGGATCGTAGCTCGAGAAACAATGTAAATACTTGTGTTCACCTGCCATCCGGTACGTCGGCGACCAATTTTCTGTCCGTCTTTCGCAGATCTTTTGTAATTCGTTTTCAGATAGCGCACCGTTTCGATGTTGTGCCCTGACCCCATTTTTCTTCAATTGCTACCTACAACATGACTGCAACAGCTGTGAGATTTTATTGTTGATGTTCCGAAGATTTCTTATCATATGCTTCTTAGATAAATGCCAGACTACTCCACTTGTGCATTTCATTGGTTGCCTGGGAAGTAATCAAGGTATGGACCTCGACAGACCTTCGTTTACCTCAAGCTGAACAGAGTCCTGATAATTTATCTCGTGTGGCCTCCCCCACCAAAGCGAAGGCACGCCCAATGCGCGAGTCTTGGCCTCTGGTCAGTGCCTCCGGGACTAATAAGCTCAGATCCAGCGGGATCTCACGTCTGTCTCCAAAATAGCAAAGTTCCTGACGATTTGAGACTCTGGATGGGTTGAGGTGAGCTTACTCGCTTCTCGTTGTCTACTCTGGCTCAAAAAAGCGCGAAGGCAGCGCTCTCAGGGTTCATAGGTCCATGTCTATAGCAATCTTGAGAATAACGATCTCTCGGTGTCAATAACCGTGTCAGTTTCCTTCCCCTCGCCCCTTCTTCAGATATATAGGACTTTGCGTCTACATAGCTCTCCACCTTTCGCTTCTGACAAAGTTGTTTGGTCGACCGGTCTTCTAACCCTTCAAAGAACGTTCTAAGTGCGAAGATCTCAAGCGTGGTGATAACCACACCTAGGGTCCCCCTTCACGAAGTCGAGACGCGTTATCAACTCGCGGGCATTTTAGTTCTTCGGTAAGATCCTTTGAACTCTTTCAGTGAATGTTGTCTCAGTTGTTAGGAACGGCCTCGCAAAGGCTCTCACGACGGGGGAACGAGGCTCTGGGGAGAAACGAAGGATCTCAATTCTGGGGTCTATCAACGTACATCGACGACTAGATAAACAAAAAGAACAAAAGGGACAGAAAGGGAAACGGCTATGGTCAACGCAAGGGGATGGGTCAAGGCAAAGGTGGCGGAACGGAGGCGGGGAGCCGACGGTTCGTAACATCCTGTAACATCAGTGGAGACGCGTAGATTCCCGCAGTGACACACCCATTCCTGGTTCTGAATGCCGGAATACTGACGATACTCTACAGCTTTGCTTTCAGCTGATCTGCGCGTTTTAGAGCTTTCGTAACTTACAAGTCAGCCACTTCTCCAAGAGACCCTTGATCGTGATATCTGGGATGTTACTCCGTGCGCTTTCTCAATTTGCCTCCGTAGGTCGTATGTCAAGTTCTCGATTGCCTTTTCCAGTTCAAGATCACCAACGGCTCAATCAAGTCAAATCCGGAATAATCGGATGACACGAGTTCAATATCGATAACTTCTGCAACCGCTTTGGTATGCCTTTCCCTCCACTCAGGTAGCCGAAACGATTAGTCTAATGAACTCTCCTGGGTTATTTCACAACACTAGGTTCATCACCTTGTGCTGTGCCGGTTTAGAGTTCTCTCCACATAAAGTAAGTTTGCGTTGCTTTCATCGATCATGATTTGGCCTTCAGCGGAAAGGGAATTTAGAATTATTCCTCCAATCGGAACCATTTACTTATTGCCATCTACACGTACTGTAGTGGGTGGCTTCGACTTTACGACGCGGAATCTATGGCGCAGTTCGAGACCATGGTGGTAAAGGTAAGGTGAATATGTTTCGATGCACATTCACTGATCGTGATTGAGGACCCTTTGTGTGCGACGTGTGCACAGCACCTAAAGCTGTATGATTCGTTGGACTCATTTCGCGTCGTTCCCTAGACTATAACGCGGTGACCATCTCTGGGTAATCTAATTAATTCCTTCTCCTTCTGATGGCTCAAACGCAGGCACCATCCCACCCTTGTCCGCGCCGCCTTGTCCCCAATGTGAAGAAGACGTCCCAGACACGCGAATAGGTTAGCTATCGGCGGCGAGCGATATTATCGTTCGGCCGATTCAAGGATATACCGATCGAAAGTAAATTCAACACAGGGAAATTAATAGACGTTGAGAAGGTGAGTGACCTTCGAGTGTTTGTCAGTCACAGTGGGTTTCTGTTTATCACTAAAATTAGAATGTTGAACCCAGTCCCGAAACATCAGGGATACATGACGCAATTGCAATTTGGTAAGACCATAATTTGCCATACAATAAGCTTTGGGAGGGTTGCGACGTACCTCCCAGTACTCACGCGTCTTCCCTCGTGGGCACTGTCAAGTGAAGACGTAAAACGAAGCACTGGAGGTTGGTTTCTAGCGTCAGATCGCCCTAATGAGCTCACCGTTTGCATTAGATTTTTCGGACTCTTTTCAAGGGTTTGACATATCTACTGTCGTCACGCTAACCTTCTACTGCTTTGTGCGACGTGGGTGTAAGTGATTTTCAATTGAGATGCTGTAGGGTTGCCATGCTAATCTTCAATAGACAAAATGGACACTCATATGTACGTATTCTCGGGTTGAAGCTTCCGTTCCACCCTTTCTTTCACGAGACTTTCATGACCGAACTCAAACGGCTTATCCGAATCTGATGAAATCGCGGTTACTTTGGTTTCGAGTCTGAGAGGTCTGGACCTCAAGGAATAGGTCGAACTCGCAGGTAATGCGGACGCGGATTTGAATGATCAACTCACGTTTTGTACAGGGTAAAACAAAATGCTATCCTCGCTAAGATCGTTCACGGTAGGGATTGCATCGGCTTCAGTAAGTTGTAAGCCTTGGATGACGGGTGTGGACATTAACCGTGTTTCTGAAGTGGGGGAAAGCCGTACAGTATCACCCCTTCTGGTCACCTGCGCCATGGATAAGTCCCTATCAGCCAGGGTGAGTCTATCTTTGTTGAGGGAGGGGAGGGAAATGATACGCTAAGTATACTTAGCAGTGGTTAATCTGGGATAGCAATGTTTGTGTGCTCAATTTGGATGTAGGACTGGAGTTATCTTGCCGTTACACTTCAGACAATACAGGATGTCCCCGAGAATGAACAACATTGTTCACTTCCTTCGAAGCGTGTCCCTTCGAATTCCACCTGGTCGACGTGAATATTTTTCAAAGGATTCCTTCGTACTCAAGTTGAATAACGGAGCACACCACCTTCCCGATCGACCTCTTCAATCATATCCTCGAGACCAACGTTTCAAGTTTCATGGGGTAGTTTCTTAGGTGGCTCAGATATTCGTCACATATGAATAATACGTATCACGTTTTCTACATTCAGTCGGTTACTTTACCTACAGGATCCAAGAAACTCCGTACAGACGGGGTCACCACAGTTTATTAGAACGTACGTCCTCAGCATATTGTACCTATTCGACTCCCTCACCGGGAAAATGCTCCTACCGTCAGACCAGCTAGTCCTCAATGCACGTTACCATATGGAGACCGAACAAAAGTGGACGGTTGACGAGGAGATGGGCAAAGGTATCGAGGTTGAGAACATTTAGCACGCTACGTCAACGTTTAGGAGGAATTTCACCTGGATTGGGGAAATCCATTCAGTCTATGGTCGTATCGGTCCCCCTGACTGATATGAGGTCAGGGTTCTTTGCTGGTATTCAGATTCGAGGACTGTTTGAAAAGTCGAAGAGGTCGAGATATTGAACGTGGGTTCTGTATCCTCCGCTGCGATTATTCCGCCCCATCCCCCTCCCTTCAATCACATCATATTAGGTCATGTCCAATGCATCCCGTCTATTGACCACGAACTTGGTTCAAGGTACGTATATGAATCCTTGCCCAATTGCTCATTCAGACCAGTGACCTCGAAGGTACACCACAAATGTTGGCGGATGCCGGGTCAGAATAGCCTGAGCTTCGGAGTTTTATCCAGCCTGACCTGAGTTCCTTCGTTTGTCCCATGAACATAACTCACCGTAGCATATACCATGTAACATCGTCCCTAACCTCAGCACTTCGGAGTCGATCTTTGTTTGTCTCGACGTCTACATCGACGTACGTCTTCCATCCACCCGTTATTCATTTCATCGAAATAAACATCCTTCCACCCCTCCCACAACAGCCGTACCTACCTATCCCCCCTCATCTGTTTGTCGTTTCGAACCGTACTTGGGAAGTCAAAAAAAGTACTTCGGTCTTCGAACTCGTGCGTAAAGCTAAGTACTGTAGTAAGTTACCCTACCCCCTTGTTTTCGATTCGGCTTAAACGCTATCCCCTCTCCTGTCGTGAATTCGAGTCTTCGACCCGACCCGAATTGAATCGATTTGTTACTTCCCGCTCACCGCTTTGTGCACAGCTTCGTCGATTCAGGCATCAGATCGAGTCAACCCCGACACCAAGTTCCGAGCGATCGAGCTATTGAACCAACGGCCAGCACCAGACCTTTTAGAGCTCCCTAATAACCCATTCCACAGTATTCTTCGTGTTTTGCACTTATTCAAGTAACTTATCCCGAGTTCTAATCAACGCGATCCTACATATACGATGTCTCGACTTGAATCGACTTGATGTTGGTTGATGTCGACGTCCGGCGACTCCCCCAGGTACCCTTTCCTTCTTTTCTTTCCCTTCATTTGCTCTTGCCTTCGACGTCGAGGCATCGACAGGTCAGGTACATCCCCCCTTTTCTTTTCCTGTACTGGTGCCTTCATTCATTGATTTCCCCTTCTCCAGGTTTGAGTACCCTGTATTCGAACATTATTACCTATCGACATGGTACGTCCGTTCTTGATTTTGCCTCTACGACCAGCAGGTTGAACTCACTCACTCGTCGTTTACAGGGTTCTTCCGTGAGCTTGGTTGATGACATTAGATTCCAACAAGTCGATATCGACACGTTAACATCCAACGCTCAACGTTCACGTCCAGGTACCAGATATGTACGCTGAGTATGTATTCGCCCTCCCTCTTTACTGACAATTGAACCATTGACATCTGACCTCAATCATACAATTTATATCGGGTAGCATCACCGAATTGCAAGGGGAATCATACGCTTTGGTTCGTCTTCCCCTTTGCTTTGGGGAACAGGTTTTCCAAACATCTTAAACAGATATACAACGGTATGTGGGCCAAATTCTTTCGCTTCCAGCTCAGGTACCTGGCTTGAAGTCCACCTGAAGACATCTCCGTTTGTTGGCCCCCTGGTTGTTCATATCGTCCACGCTTTCCGTGCTATCTAAGACCAGAAACCCGCCAACTTCGTTTAAGATCAGATTTAGGAATCCCTGGGTGAACTTACCCTCTCGTCGTATAGTTCTGATACAATTTGATGAGCTGAAAGGCTCATCAAGTCAACGTTCGGCCGGTGTCCAAGCTAGGTGGGTATTTGATATTGACTAGGCCACTGTTGTCTAACCTCCTTGCCGAATAGCTGGAGGAGCATTGCCAGGAGGCAGCTGAAAGAATAGATATGCGCCAGCAGGTTCTTTGCGGAACCTATGCTTACTGGTTGGTCTCGTACATGGTCCGCCCAATCTAACCCCGTACTAATACTCGACCTTTGTTCGGGGGATCCCTCAACGAAATTGTACGACCTTTTTTATCCTGGAGTACACTATCTATCAGCCCGCACCCATCAACCACAACTCGTCGTCGAACATGCTGAGTTCCAGTTGGACGACCCAAGGCGGAGGAAGTCGAACGGATATGAGGTGGTATGTCTCTAAAGGTGCGTTCAGTGGTTTTCCTTCTGTTTGTCGAATCTCGTCATTGTTCTAACACCTTATGAATAGATATACACTCCCCGTTACACCTCCACCCTGGAACCTCAGTCGAAGCTCTGACATCGCTCAAGGAAAGTTTAGTGGGGTTTTAGGGAGTTTTCGCGACGATAACCGCAACTTCTTCAACACTATACCCTCTTCGCCCCACATCATTCGGACATTCTAGGGTCAAGATCAACACTCGGGAGCTACGGCAGAGTCGTTTTGGATGCAGAGTGTGCTATCATTGGTCTCGAAAGCTAAAAGACTCGTTGTGGTTGGATCGTTTCTAACGACTTTGGTAGTGACGACCCCCCTCCTCACCACTTTCTCACCTCCAACTTTGCCACCCACGATGATGGGTTAGCTATTCCTACCCCGGTGATAGATCGAAGCAGCCTCTGCCACTCACACAAACCCACGACGCCGCTGTATATAGATAGATCAGTACTTTGGCATATGTAGTGAATTCCACTCGGAGGGGTGGGGTAAATGTGGACTTTCTTCGCAATCATTTCTGTCAGGCATCTCTCAAAGCGATCTGTGCACTCAAAATAAGTGTATTGAATTCGAAAGTTCCGTCAAGCACATTAACGACGACCGATATGAACTTGTACCCAACTAATGCTGACAAATTGTATATTCATATCCACAAAAAGGTTGAGGCAGATTGCGCTATCATCACCATCGGAGCCAGTTATGGGTAGGAGAAATACGCACCCGTCTCGCTGAATCCCAGCCACTAGATCCCTAGGTGGTCCCTGACAGTCTCCCTCTTGCTTGCAATATATTGACCAGGAGTGAACGCCAATCCGAGACGAGTTCCAAGCGCATCGAGTTGCACGTCTACCACATATATGATATCAGCTTCTAGTAGTGTTGGCATGCACTTATCACATCCGTGATCTGGCAGCGAGTTACCCTTTGTGTTACAGTCAAAATCAGATCGATAGGCGTGTGCAAAAAAGAGTGCATAGAGTGCTTACAGTGTAAGGCCATAGCTCTGGCGTCTGGAGGTGATCCTCGGTTTGAAAATGAAACTCAAATTTCTTTAAACAATGCCGCCGAGGATGCAGCGGTTAGTTTTGCTCTGGAACAAGGCGCGATTTAGCTGATACTCTGGTGAATCTGAATTGTAGTCATTAGTCATGCGCAGTTCTCCGGTCCCGTTGTCTGCATCCACGAACCCCAACACGCCTATTGATCTGATTTTCACTGTAAGTACACCAACGTTGGAAATGCCCGGTGGGAATACAAGCGGGACATCTGAGCCACATGAATGGTTGTGGAAGTTGATTGCGACCCTGATCAGTGCATGGGTTGACCGCAGGTGAAGAACTGACCGTTGTGATAGGCGCGCCTCCACAGCTGCAAGCTCGGCCTGTAAAATCTTTTCATCAGTGGCAAATTGGCTGAGTTCGGTTGACATACCTGAAGCTGCTGTAAAGTGAGTGGTGCAAGTGCAGTAGCCGCGGCGACGTGGGTGATCCAAATATAAACTGTGACGTGACGGCCGGGTTGAGAGTGACATCCCGTGAGCTGGAAACTCACGTAAGCTTCGCGCTTGAGCTTGAACATCACCCATGGAAAAACCGTCTCAACCTCTCCCACCTAATGACTTCAACCACATCACTGACTTCAACGCCCATTGCGCATACAAGAGATGCCTCGCTGCCGAAGAGAAACTGGGTGGTCTCACTAAGGATAGCCGCTGCCGCCTGATCTGCATCAGGTTATTGGGTTATATGCTTCGTGAGGCGCCAACATCTGCTGGCCGTCAGGAACTCGCCACAGAGATCATCCGCTGCCAGGGTGATGAATCTCTACACGAACTTGGGCTTATATATCAAGGTCATTTCATTCGGTGCTGTAAGTTGCTGACCCTGGCCTACTCCGAGCTTATACTGATCCCCGTCGCAGTTCGCTCCATTAAAGGCCACACCCCGAAGCCAAGTCATCACCCTTCTGCACCATCGTTTGACCAAGCAGTCAGTTTCAACTTCGCACAGTTGCAGCCCACACCATCTAGTCATGAAAAAGCAAAGAAATCCGTACGTGACCCCTTTCATACCAAGTTCCTTCACGTGATTCAGAGAGATTTAGGCCCTGGAGCGCGACGGCTACTGTTGTATGATTACGAGGCGGGTTGACTCGACCTCGTTCATGAAGGGTCTCGTTCTGCATGACGGACAACATATGTTAACTACGGCGCGGGCAGCGCATATATTCGACCGATCGACGAATGAGGATCTCGACAACGAGGAAAAGGTGATGTTTATCTTGAATTTGATTCTCCGTCCAATCTGACTCGTCTCAATTGCAGAGATTATATGCTGCATCTGTCCATACAATATTGGATCGGTTTGGCCGGGTCGACACAATTGCGGAGCTTAATGGAGCTAACGTTCACCGTCTTGAGAATATTCTTACATTGTCTCCGGAATTTCACGACTGGTTTGATCAGTTACGTTTCTGGTTAGAGAGAGACCCAACTGTGAGTGACTGCCACCACGTTAGATCTCGTAATTTTGACACGATTCTCCTAGGACCCGCCAGATACATACAAGCCAACCGCCGTTACAAGCGCCATGCTTGTGACATTGGGTTCGAGAATCACGTTTACGACTCATGACTCGACTACCCATCCTCTGCCTAGTCCCCGTCTTCTGGAACTTCATGCTGCGTGTGCACGAATTGCTCACCTATCTGGAGCAGGCGAGTATGCAGATAAGGTTCTTCGCGACATGGAGACTATTGGGGTCTTGGCAAACGACGGAAGTTCAGACGTATTAACCCATGCATTGCTACTTTCAACCGCTCGTCCAATTCCGGCTTATTGAGCATAAGTCCTCGTTAGACAGTCTTTACCATGAGAAGAGTATAGAATAAACCCTCCTTCTCAAATGTGCGGATGAAATAAGGGATAATGCCGCTTTCGAGCAGGCGGGCCGATTGCGAGATTGTGAGCAGCAGTTACTAACTCTTTTGTTCTACGAGTACACATGTACGAACAGCATCTATACCGACAAAAATGACAACTGTTCAAGTACAACAAATCAACAGCAACGAATACGAACCGAGGGCACAAAAAATACATATTGTGACCGTCCGAATTCTACTCCAATTTTCCCGTCCACAACGACGACCACCATTCCTCAAGCCTCATCCACCCCTCCCCAACACCAACCCACATATTCAAACCGTTCTTCTCCTTCTCCGCAAATGGATCTTGCCAACATCACCCGCCCTCTTCGTCCACCCCCTCCCACTAATTGTTCCCCTTCCACCATCCTCATCGCTCCAACTCGCCACATCAACCCCAAACCGCCATCCTCACCATCGATCCCACCACGCTCATCATGCCTCCCACCCCCATATGCGCTGGCGTGGATGATGAAGACGTGCTTGCCATAGCCGGATACACTGACTCCCCATCTATAACTTCAAATAGACCTGGCGAATGTTGCGTGGGCAGTGGCGCCTGTAAAACTTGTATACTCTCTGGGCGCTTAAGACGGAACAGGCGGGGCATCGGGTGATGAAGAGACTTCGAACGGAACATCCCCGCCGCTGGTGAACCACCATTCCCATCCGATTCCCTGGAGATTTGTGATCGTCCAGGTGGCGGTTGACTGGAGGTACGTGGGGAGTGACGTGGGGATGGGTCACGGCCAGAAGTCGGGTCCTGCTGGAGATATGAATTGGATGGGTGCAGTGATTGTGGCCGATGCTACTTGTTCAAGAGAACTTGATGACATGGGCGGTAACGGTAGCAGAGGCCGCCGGTTTGGTAAGGTGGTGGCTCCTGGTCTTCCGACACATATGAAGACATGCTTGGGGCAGGTAGAGTACGAGGAGGGGTTGGTGGACGAGGTTTTGGTGTTGAATCTATAGAACGAACGGTTTCAGGACTCAGAAAGGATACAAGAAGAACACACATGTATACTCAAACTGGAATTACTCTTCAAAACTTGAAGCTTAATCAAGTACTGGCGCCGGGACTCTCAATGACGAAAAGCGAGTTGAGGACATCTCTTTCATGGTGGAACAGAGGATAATCAGCGAGGTTATCGTAGTCAGCGGGTGCTACATACCGGAGCCCGTTCGCAATGTCCTGTCAATCGCTCCCGTTATCCGATTCACCACATCCCTCGCCAGGTCAGATCGTGTAGGCATGTCGAAGAGAAACCTTGTTGTAGTTGTCAAGGTCGTAGGATGCTGGTTCACGGAGGTTTGCCGCTCTCGAAGCTGGTCTTCTTCATCACCCAGCATTTCCCCATCTCCGCTACTCCGATCAAATCATTCACCCCCAAAATGCGAGGCTATGCATACTTGCCAGTTGCGAGCGTGAAAACAGTATCCCTACTCCATAGTGGTCGTACACTTAGTGTCCAGCCTGCACATAGCCGTGGAAACGGATTGTGAACAAGGTTGGGCGCATATAGACTCGAACACTTGTCGAAATGCGGCCATGATTAGCAACGCAAACACGCTGAACATGCGGAAAACCAACCATTGTCTGTTCCTTGTATTGGTTTTCCTGCCAGCAACAGCAAGCTTCACATCAGAAGTTCCGACGTCTCAGACAGAAACAAAAAATGACCGATAGAGCGAGCCGGTTTCGTGTTGGTCGTCGTTCTGTTTGGGACTCGAATGGGGAGACATAGTCAGTTTAAGTGCGGGATTGTGGTTTTGAGGGAGGAAACACGGCCGATGGCGTGGGATGTGGTTTGAAGGTAGGAGGTTGTATTTGATGTTGTGGTAAGTGGTCAAGCAATGACGTTCGCGAAAAAGGCCAATTACCTCGTCCCAATTGAGACGGTCAAGCTAGAGTCGGAATCAGACGACAGACCACATAACCGGAGACGCGGGGACGAATGATTTAGTACTTACATCCTGAACCATTGACGTGTGCATCCAACCCAAGTACCGATAGGACCTAGGCGGAGAGCACAGTACCCTAATCCGAATGTCCAGTCTTTGAACGACTCGAATCGTGGGCTTGACTATTACGGCTGTCAAGGTTGAAAGCGAATTAGGACGAGCCTGCTGACTGCAGGCTCTTCGCAATGCCAAATGTAGAGCAGAGCTGGTGGAAAACACTTTTAGATTGGATAACCCGGCTTCAAAGAAGAGCCTACGGGTCGGGCCAAACTAAAGACGTCTGCTATTTGGACAATATAGCATATGACCAATCTTTCGTGGCAAAGCCGAAAGAATCAGACTTTGAAAACTCACAGTAAATGGCTTGGATGTATGCACTGTATACATGGTGGTTTTAGTTCGAAGACGCCTGGATCAACCCCAGAACTGATGATGAGAATACTCGCGATCTCGATGCAAGAGAATTCGAGTTCTGCGTATTTAACATTCCAAAGGGCTGATGCGCTCAGAGGTGATAGATGACGGGATGGAGGAAGGTCGAACGAAAGGCGCAAATGACCTTCGTCGAATCGTCGTTTCGTTTCCAAGTCCAATTTCCCACGCACTGACCACTTGCCGGTTTGGTCACCGTCGAAAAGGGGAATGGCTGGCATATCTGACTGCTCATACGCTCGAAAGATATCGGCAGTCCAAAACACCACCAGCCATCTCTCCGGTGCTCGTAGCACTTGTTACTTATATCTTTTCTTCCCACCCACCTCCCTAAACAATTTATCTCTCCTCGATTAGACATACACACTCCATTTACTTTACGTACCCGTAGTCTACGTCTCTCGTAGTTGGCTTGAGTCTGTACCCTTGAGTTGGGCATGGTATCCCTCAACATTATATCGCAGAAGCAAACACGAACTCTCTTTGGGTTTGTCCATGTTTGTGTCTCTCGTCGTATAAAGGCTGCCCTCAAGGATTGTGGCTCTCTAATGTCTTCCACTAACTACCACGTACGTAGAACAATTGACATCTACAATGAGCTACTCACTCTCTCCTTAGTTCTATTGTGAGCCACAACCCAAGGGAGAGTTCAAGGAGGTGATAAAGGCTTTGACGAGGGTCAGTCAAGTCTTTCAGGACCACCATGAGCAGCTCGAGGCGGAGTGGGGGCCAGCGCAATTTTGGCGTATTGCTATCAAGTAAGTGAATCATCCTCGTTTCCACATCAGAAGGTCATTGAACCATGGCTCTTGCAAGAAACCACAAGGCCAATCCACCACCAGGAGCTCATCCTTGGCCTCATTATGAGCTCTACGCATTCAAGAATTTTGATGGACAATCATCCTGGGCCGTGAAGTTATACGAAGACGATCGGCTTGGGCACTCCATTTTATATACGCCTAAAATCAACTATCAAATTTGTTGGTCGGAAACAATGAAGGTCCTCCGCAAGGTTGAAGAACTCCAGTATGAAGCACATTTCCGCTTAGAGAATCTAGTATTGACGAGAACACAGACAGAGTGATCCAGTGGATTTCCTTTTGACCACCCCACGATCTTACAACGTAGGAAAAAGTACAACATTCTCATGGAATCGGGGGAGGATATCTTGGTAATGGTAGTGTCCCTATCACGACGACAGAGCATATTGTACAATTAAAGCAGATTTCAGGGATCTTTATTACAAGCAATGTAACAGGTTTACTCGAGTTCAGACATTGAAGGGCAGACTGGTCGATTTGGCCCAAGCTATTATGGGATTAGCTGTGATTGCTTGAGGTACTCACAACGGAGGGAAAGGCAGAACAGTTGCTCGCAGAGGGTTTCTTGGTATCGATACTAGTACCAACAAATTATCGACATCATAACAATTAGAAAGCCCGGATTATATTATGCATCAAGCACACTTGGGTGGCGCCTCAACATATTCTTCTGTGTCTCCTCCGAGCCTTCTGTTCTACCCCCCTTCAACTGACTGTACAGCCGCAATGGTTTGTTCGTCGTGTGCGCTAACTTAAAGTGCCGGCGGACCGGCGATTGCCATGTTTGGTTCCCAGCTTGGTAGCAAATACAACGAAAATGGCGAAAAAATCTTCTGCCTTACTTATGTGCATGTCCTCATCTTGGATCCTTGCCTGAGTATTTCCTTTTGTTCTGTAACTCGTTTGCCCTCCCGGCGACGTACCTCAAATTTAAATCCTACACTCCTATCAGGTCTTTTCTGCACCAACCTCGCCCCAACACGTTGCGATGAGGATCTTAAGGGAACGAGAAGGGGTAGACATGGTTACAACGGGAGAAAAGAGTGTGTACAACTATTCTATAATAAAAACAATGTTCTAACAACCACCTCGAGTTGTCACCTAAGCCTCGCAGGCCTCACCCTCTGGAGTCTGCACCGAAAGAGGCTTCCTCAATATTTTCGTTTCGTCTTTCTTCATCTCTCTTTCTTGTCGGATGATTTCGTGGCAGGGTCCTCTGCTGCTGGTTTCATCATCACTGACCTACCCCGTCTGACCAGGTCCTTGTCTGTCGAAGGTGGGAAAGCTGAGGTATCTCGATCCTGGCGCACCTTGTCGTGAAACCCAAGTAACAAAAGCGCGGCGTTTTTGTCATCACTGTTATGTTCAATGACCGCCCCATTCACTTTTGAACTTGTTGTCCAGATGAAACAGAACGAGACTCAGCAGGAGGATAATCGAATGTTATGTACGTGGTCGAACCCTCCCATGAATCTGACGATCCGTCTGTCATCCTCTTCCGCCTCTTCTATTCCCTTCTCCGACTCGGTCTAACCAGCTTTTTCCATCCATGATGCAATCCCCTCTCTCACCACCGTCTTCTAGCTCATTCTTCGTGTTTAGTACGTTTGCAGTGGAGTGGTTCGTGACTCCACTCTGGCAGAGTCACATTCGGTTAGATCGTACTGCATCTACACCTTCGTGACCCATTGTACTCTTAGGTTCCGACTATACGACGAGTTCCTCATTGGTTCCTCGTTCCGCATGGTTGGGCACGTCCCAGCGGCACCGCCTAACCAACGTCAAGAGCTCAAATACAGTGTCCAAACAATTCTGAATGTCCACATATCGACTCGCCGAGTTCTTTCACTGACATTGAATGAATTCGAAGCACATCAAAAAGCAAGGCGTGTATCCCTAGGTATATACGGACGCCGAACACAAACACTCTATCAAAATTCGTTTTCCGCACGTCGAGTCCCTATGAGGTTCAAGAACTCTGCCTCATTGAAAACCACGACGCATACAAGGTAACCTCGAGTCGATCCTTGTATGGCTCTAACGTCGATAAGCCTGCTTTCTTCCACCTTCCCTCATTTCATTTCATCTCATCTCACCAAAATAAATATCCTTCGGCTCTCTTATCATCTGTTTGTTGTTTCGAACCACATCCAAAAAAGTCAAAAATAATACAAGATATTACGTTGGTCTCTGAACTCGTCCGTAAAGTCATAACTTACCCCTCCTACTTTTCCTTGCTTATACGCCATCCCTCTCCAGTCGTGAGTTCAACCCAACCCAACCCAACTCGTTCCTTACTGCTCACAGCTTTCCCCATACTTAGCTTCGTCGATTCAGGCGCCAGATGATCGAGCTAACTCCCCGAGCTACCAAGCAAACAATACCTAGTTAGAGCTCGCCGGTGCGTTGACTGACCTACCCCATGTTCTATCGAGGGGGTATCCCTCGTGTTAGGGAACTTATTCAAAGTTCAATCAACGCCAACCCACACGATGACATCGGTAAGACTTGAATTGACCTGAATTGACCTGATGTTGGCTCCTGTCAACAACTCGCAGGTACCTTTTCCTCCTTGCATTCACTGTTCATATACATTCACTACCTGCTCCGGTGTCTGAGTTCTGAACGTTCTGAACGTCGACATAGGGCGGACAGGTACTTACACCCCCTGTTTACATCAACAGATATCGTTCAGGCCCCGTCCTGCCCCGCTTTTCATACCCATACTCATACTCATACTGGTATGTCCTCTGAACACAAATATCGACATACCGTACTATATCTCTCTCATATGCATAGAAACCCGGTGAGGATGTACATGAATTCGAGTAGACCTAGCTAAACGGCTTACTGGTACCCTGTTGACGATGATTTGACATTCGGGAGGATCATCTGAGTTCGTAACGTGGACGTGGAGCTACAGTAGGTGCCTCTGCATTGGTGAAGTTATAATAGATGTGTGTCATTGGTTGGAGAGCGCTACAATAGATGTGCGTCAACCCAATCGAGCTAGTTCGTCTTCCTCGTATCCTGGGAGGTATTCAAGTAATACATAGAGGTTACCTTCGAAGGTTCGAAAAGACGAAATAAGATGTACCATAGTAGTTTGTTGTTGCGGAATCGTTCAACATTCTCAAGTATTGTGATGGTATGATTTCTCCTTTTCCTGTTGGAAAAGACGATTCTGAGATAGTATAAACTCAAAGAAGAGCCCCCGATGAGAGTGTACCTTATACAAAGAACTTGTTTTAGTTTTTGAGCAGCATTATATTCGATAGTTTCGTTTGATATGTTAAAAAATCACCTAACTAGACTCGGATTCAGAGTCAAAGTCGGGTTCATTCAAAGTCGAAGTATAAAGCAAGCCTTACGATGGATAGGGCCGGTTGAAGATGTTGTAACTGTGAGTATGCATAGAGGCTGCATACTGGAGCAAGTACCTCACCGACATGTTGATTTCGGCGTCACCGGCACTTCTTCAAGGGTATCAAAAGCTCAATAAACCACTTTAATGGGTGCTGATCCATTCCTCTCGATGGGAACTCTATAAACAACCAAAGAAGCTCAAAGTTATGGGAGAAGGGAAATAACGAGAAGGGATATCGAGGGGAACGTGAAGAGATGGGCAGGAACGAAGATTGAGAGCGACACCCATAAGTACTACCACTCGGACGGCTGGAACCCTTGAAACAACCGAAACAACAAGAACACAACTTGACATGCAAATGCCAACCGCGAAATATGAGAGACTCACGATATGCCCAGCAGTGATTGACTTGATGACCGTGACCCCCCTTGACCTCTTGAATTCGCTCAATAGACATCATCGGTTTGCGGAAGTCCCACAACCTCTCCGAGTCCCCGATCGATTTTGCGAGTTATAAGAAGGCGATGTGGTGAGTGTAAGAAAGTGAAGGGTGTAATAAACGGGGGAACGGAAGGGAATACCAGGTAAGGTTCGGATGTCATGTCAAGTTAGGGAGACGTACAATAAATACCATATGCGGTTCCATGATGAGATCCCTGCAGCCAGGAAAGACTTTATACGGTTGGAGCTGCACCGTATTTGAACGTTGAACCTTCGCCGTTCGGTCAGGATTTGTGAGACCGAGTACAAGGCATATATGGGATGTACTCGGGATTCTACAAGAACAGAGGAATTCGAGGTTGGAATTGATCTATTGAAGGCTTGGAAAGTATATTTGTTTCATCGGTCAACCGGTCAAGGGTGAGGCTGAATTCCCTCGATAACTTTTAACGGCAGTGAGGAGGTTGTTTTGAGAAGTACGGGAAGGGGAAAGGAGATGCGGATGAGGTTGAGGAGTCGATTTTGAAGATCTGAGTTGGGATGAGAGGAAATCTCACTTGTAGGCACCAGCACCAGCGTTTCAGTTGTTTGGTTTCCACCTTGTTGGCAAATACAACAAGGCATTTCTTTTCCGGTCCTCGACGCCTCTCGTTGTGCCCTTGCTCGACTCTATCCCATCCCCTTCTATGATCGATTGATCTCTTGGCGTGCCAGGCTACAGTACTACCCACCCTTGCCAACTCCTCCTGTTCCAAAGTGTCCCAATTTCAACCCGATTATCATTATCCCCACCCTGCCACTGGCAACTCCGGTCCATCACCACGTCCTTTCGACCCTACCAACTCCTCTCCCAGCGCAAGAATGGCCTCTGCAAAAAGGCCTACGAGCTCGGTGTCCTTTGCTCAGTCGAAGTCGCTGTCATCATCTTCGGTGGGCATTCTTTTTATGTTGCTGGTCTTTTTTTATTCGTTGCTGACCCTGGTTTTATGTTTATCACTGCAGAGGAGAGCCCAGGTTGTCACCTCAAGCTTTACCAGTACTGCTCGAGTGACATGACCGAAGCTGTTTAACGTCATCTACAAGTACGTATTTCACGCCAATGGTGCCTAACTTTGGTATCAGCCGCAGAAAAAGTGAACTGGAGCAGAGCACTTCCTTCTCAGGCACCTTGACTCTATCTCGCCAACTGATCAAGTCCAGGACATCCTATGGTTTGGTGACGACGACTTATCACTATCAATCTCATTGAGAGACCAAATTTGGAATTGATCTGGATGTGGCAGTGGGTTTGTATTCAAAGTGTTGGAAGGGACTTCAAGGAATTGATAATCCCAAAGGTGAGTTAGTTCAATATTGAAGAGCACGACGAGCAACGAGCCCGAGAACGGAGGGCAGCATGCCCTCCCTCCGTCTCTCCCTCCTCATCCCAGTGGTTCATATGAACCTTTGGTAAGTGTCCCTCATAAGTATATACGAAATCAGCCACTTACCGGGGAGTTTTAGATTCCGATTCGACGTTTGGTGAACATTGAACACCCCCCCCACTCCTTCGTCTTGGGCGGCCTCTATGGAAGTGGTAAGTATTTTATTTTGATTCAATAACAACACCAACTTACTGACTATCCCTTTTTAGTCTTTTTTTGATCCAATACATGGACCTACGGCCACCACCCAATGGTGGTGACGCCTTCCCCTCTCCGACCATGAACGTCATCACCCGATGGCGTTCTGGTTCTCTCCCGACCTCACCTACACCAACCTCGGGACATCTTGAAGCACATCACCCACCAGCACACCTACCACCGGCGCTTTCACTCCTGCAACGACCATACGCACCTACGCTGTCCGATGACAGGCGTATCTTCAAGTTTATTGATGGGAGGCACTCCTCGCACGTTTGCGAGTGTCTCTTATGGGCGGGGAGCTGACTTGTACCAGAAAGAAGGTACGAGTACTTATTTTACTTTATCTGTTCCGTTCCGAAATACTAGCCAACTCGTTTCCGTTTGTCTGGCTAACCCCACCACTTCCGACCTTCCCAACCACCAACGTCGTTGCAAATGACGTTGGAGCCAGTTTATTCAGCATTCCGCGCAACGCCACAGCCGCCCAATGGCGATGTCGTTATCCTTTCATCTCGAACCCGATCCCTAGCGGTGGAGACGCCTTCCAACGCACATCCCACTGTCCAATGACGTCGACAGTGTGATATCAAGCTTTTCGATGGCGGAGATCCGGAAGAGGTGCTTTGGCGAGAGTTCTTGAGGTGTAGCGTGTCGATTGACGACAGGCACAAGGTATGTAGACACTTTGAGTTCGTCTTTTCGGTCTGGGTTTTTACTAATGGATCCCTTCTTTTTCGTAGCTGTCACCTTCTCCCGCCCCTTCCTTAGTACCACCGTCGTCACGTATGGCGTGGTGCGGCTATTTTGATATCCTGGCATCGGTTTGACCACCACCTCTCGACCGATTCATGGGGGAACGCTCGACGGAGAGGGTGGGAAGGGTGGGAAAGAAGTCGGAGTCCGGGGCGCAGCCACCCGATCGGCAACTCTATTCCGATCTGACAGGCGGCTGTGTCAGGGCACGTGGAGCCGGTTGACTCGGCCTTCGACTTTCTCTCTCCAAGTCCCCTTCCCCATCGTCCTCCCCTCCTTCCCTCTCTCTCCTCCCGTCCGTTCCGCGTCTAAATGGCCCCGATGGGTCATTTGGTAAGTGATATGCATACGCCGATAGGGAACAAACCACTTACGAGTCGTTTAGACTCTGATCGAGCCGGGGTGACTTTACACCTCCCCGATGCCTTCCACACCCAGTACGGGTGAAAAAAAACGGTAAGTAATCATGTTTCTGTATAACGGCAATACATACTGACCCTTTTTCTTGGTTGCTAGACTCTTTCTCGCCCACCACGACATGGCCACCGCCCAACGGCGGTGACGCCTTTCCCTTCCCCGTCACCATGAACGTCGTCATCTGACGAAGTTGTGGTGACTTTCCGACTGCACCCTATGCACCACCGACCGTCCAATGGCGGTATCTGACCTGTTCCGGCTGGGGACACCAACGATACGACCACCGTTGGTCGTCGATTCCCCACCATCCCCGCCACCAAACGCTATCAAACGGCGGCGTGCCGACTGGACCCAGGGCGCCGCATGCTGGCAGGTTTTTTTAGGCGTTGGAGCTGATTTCTGGAAGGTCAAAAGTGAGTATATGCATTCCGATTCCTTTTTTTTTTCGTTTGTACGACCTTACTAACATCCCGTTTACCTCTTCTTAGCCCTGACCAACCCTCACCCATTCCTAAGCACCAGCGTCGTCACTGAGGACGCTGGTACGACTCCCTATGGTACCGAAGACACCATTACGACCACGACCACAACTGAACGGTTGGCTTTTCTCCGATTATATAGTTGTTCAACGTCGAGTACGTATTCCACGTTGACATTGTCTATGCTTGTCTCACACCATATCAGTACGACGGAGAGAAAGATACACGCGGCCCCCAAGATTTCTCGGGGAACACTCCCAACAAGCTCGAAGACATCGGTGAAGGGGACGACGACGATGGGGATGACGATGACGACGACGATAGCATGGGAGGACGACAGAAACGACGGCTGGATGGGAAGTTGAAGCCGCCGTCCGACTTAACCATTTCCACCAACGTATGTCCCCGAGTTTTTCCTAATCTCTTCTTCCTATAACCTTTCCATTCTAGCTCGACTACGGTCACCGAATGACCATCCCTCAAGCGCCCTTGCAGAACGTCGGCCTTCCTTCGGGGAGTACCAACCCCGGTTTCCCTCTCTCTCACGACAGACCATTGCGCAGCGGTTCTAACCCCGGCTTACCCGCAAACAAGAAGCCTAGGCTCGTCCCCAGCATAAGCTCCCATAGCCGTTCACCATCAGACGATAACGGTCTGACACCCGTCGGTCAATCCAATGGCGCCTACGGATATCACTCCAACGGCTCATACCGACAACCCCAACAACAACAATCGCAGTACCCCAGCTTTTTCCCTACACACAGCACACCGCCACAACCACCATTTCTACCTCTCCAACCAGACCTTTTCCCGTTGTCATCACCTCGTGGTGGCCCAACTTCGGGCATGGGGCGTAGTGGGAGTACCGGGAACTTGACATATGGCGGTCGGGGATCCTATGACCAGGGGATGTACCAACTTGTGCGGCAACCAACACATAACAACCACCGGCCAAGCCACCACTCAAATAGCGCGGAACTCTTCCCCTTCCTTGACGTCGAACGATCACAACCGTCGCACAACAACAACTATAGCAGTCTAGATTGGCCGGTTCATTCATCGTCACAACCATCTGTCCCTTCGGTACCCTCATCTGGTACGCATATATCTTGTTTTTATTGACTATATGCTAATTTTTACGCGCATATAAGCACCTCCGCCGTCGTCTGCATCTGGTACAGACCACAACTGGCTCGACCTAATCTCCGGTAACGGAAACTCACTCGTATCAGTACCTCAACCACCTGGATCAGCGGGAGGTGCAGCACCACCATCTGGCCCTCCTTCAGCACGAGAAACCATGTCTTGGGAACGCGGAGATCGACACGAAATGGATATGTTCGGTAACGGTTCAGCAAGGCCTGGTTCAGGACTTCTCGGCAGTCCACTCACCAAACGAGGGAGAGGGAGTCCAATGGGTAACGGAAGTGCTGGAGGAGATGGTTCACCAGGCAATGGGCTTGGTTTGAACGGTCGTGTTGATGAAGTCAAGAAAGATCTAACTGTGGGCGAAGTGGGCGGTGCGGGTTAACCGTCTTA